>QUZG01000098.1:0-58328 GCA_003693545.1 Pseudonectria buxi | reverse complement strand
CATCATCGTCGTCATCACCACCATGCCTCGTCTTCTCCCATCCATCTCCTCTGGCCAACATGGACCGGCCGGGGCTGGCTGGAGCCTGCGTCGTCTTGCCATCATCTAATCTTAACGTGCCTGCTTTGGGGCTAGGAGGCCATGCATGATGATGCAAGATGAGATGATGGCATGCACCGCACCGCACCGCCCAGTCTGCTCTGTCTACTGCGTCTCCTGCTTCTCCGTCTCGGAGGGCAACATCACGTCAATCCCAACACCACAATTCCACAACGTGTCCGACAACGCAGCCCGTTTGCCACCATCCATGCTTTCCGCACTGACACCAGCCCGCCCAATATTGGCTTGGCGGTTAAAACTCTGACCCGCTCGCTGCACCAACCGTCGAAACCTCCGCGGGAGCCTCAAGCAAAAGATCCTCGGGTAGTCTTGATAGCCTCCTCTCCGCCCCTAAGCCTTGCCCCCCCCCCCCCCCCTCCCTCCGGGTCGAGGCCCTTGGCCACCACCTTGAGGGATCGCCTCCTCGGTAGGTGGCCTGCTAGCCAGACTTGCGTTAGCCCTCTCCCCAAGCCATGGCACATCTGCCATACCCGGCCTTACGTCTTAAGTCCGCAAGTTACTTGGTTGAGAGCCCAGCCGTCTTGACGCTTGCGGCTTGCGTAGTGACGCCAGTCTTCCATGCGAAGAAGGGCCATAGGGCTCTAACAACTTAAGCTTGAACGGTTTGATTACTATACATGACAAGCCTCGCGGTTGAGTCAGTAATCTGCCTGTGAATAAGCACTGACAAAGAAAACAGCGCGCCTTGAGACCACCAGCCCATATGATAGTTGCAGCACGATTCACACCAAGTAATATGGAATCAACCCAATATGTGCCGCCATCTCCACGGTCAAGCATAGAGTCCGGGGAAACACAAGTGACATCTATCCACCTAGCTACATATCTAGGCACCTCCCTAGCGAGCCGGTTCATGCGCAGTTCAATTGCCATGCTTTCTTCTTCATCACGCGGCACGTTGAACAAATCGTGCCACAATGCCATATAAGGTACAGGGTGGAAGGGGGAGGGGGCGTGCGACATCGGTACCTGGGCTGCGATGCGATGCCACCCGCCCTGTCAAATGAAAACTCCAAAGCATTCGTTCGCGGCTCCGCCAAGTAGACATCTCCCTCGCCTCATGCGACATCCTTCAGCCCTCGTGGGTTGCACGTCGCTGATAGCTGTCACTGCAGCTTCTCGAGCGGGTGACTCACTTGCCTTTCTCGAATCTGTCGTCTTCGGACTTTGACCGTCGGACTTCGGCCTAAAAACTGTCCGAAGGGATCAGGTCCGCGCCGCATTAATAGGGTCGTGACAAAAAACGTGACACTAAATACCTCCCTAGGCAGGCAGATTCCTAGTAGGGGACGTCATGTATCGTAATCAATCAGAACACGTCAATCCCAACGACTGTGGGTTGGAAAAGGTCGACGATAACCATCTTCAGCGCCCGGTACAGCTGACTCTGCTTTTGCCGCCTGTCTTGGATGGTCGCATTCCTCGGGTTGACCCCAAGCTCGTCATCTTCCAATGTCCGAGTGACTTGCATCAGCCGCCATGTCGACGGACAACTCTCAATCCGATCCTCCGGGGTCGGCGACTCAAGAAACCGAGACCCTCGCCTGTGTCTCATGCCGTGCCCGGAAGCTCAAGTGTGACCGCGTCAAGCCGGCCTGTGGTCGATGTGTCAAGGTGTCAAATGATTGTGTCTATCCTGAATCAAGAAGGAAACCAAACGTCAAGCGCAGAAACGTCAAGGAGCTGGAAGCTCGTCTAGGTAACTCCACGCTCAACAGCTTTGTAATCGAAACGACCTAGCCAACTGATTTGGTCTGCAGCCCAAGTCGAGGAATATCTGAAAGAAGCCAACGCCAAGCCAAATGAAGCCACAGTCAACGATGAAGGTGACTTTGATATATCTCATACCAACTTGCTTGGCCAATCCGAGATTGATTTTACAGAGTTCGACATCGGGACCGGTCTGTCTCGGGCAGCCCCCAACTCGTCTGAGCACGTATCGGAGACATCTCCAAATCCTCTAGGCTCGGCCGAGTTTGAGCCGCAACAGATTCCGACGGCAGAGCCCACCCCATTTAACACTCAGTTGATGGGGTTAGGAATGACCGAGTCGTTGCCGCCGTTTGAGATCATGGAGGAACTGTAGGTCCCTGCCTCGTTCCTGTGCAAAACGAACCTCTTAGACTGACATGGACAAGTAACAATACGTTCTTCCGGACGCATTACCACATGATCCCCATTGTCCACGCCGGGCGATATCTGGAAGCCTTCTATAGCGGGCCGATGCGGAAGCCGCCAATGTGTCTGCAGTACATTATCTGGGCCATTGCCGCCAATGGACATGAAAAGTACCAGATGTATCACGAAGTCTTCTATCGCAGGGCGCGACAATATGTCGAAGCAGATGAGATGAGGGTGAGACCGATGCCTCTTTGCTAAGCGATTCCCTTGGACTTGTACTCACAGACTTCCAAGGACCACGGGGAGCACTTCATCACCATCAGCCATGCCCAGGCGTGGGCTTTGATTGCCACTTACGAGGCAAAGAATATGCTGTATACGCGCTCATGTATGAGCACAGCCAGATGCGTCCGGCTTGTGCAGATGATGGGCTTAGACCGACTGGATGGCAATTTGGCCGACCTGCCTCCATCACTAGCACCCGTTCGGACGTGGGCAGAGCTGGAGGAGCGTAGACGAGTGTTTTGGGGCGCATTCAGTATCGATTGCCATGCGAGTATATCGACTGGCTGGCCCAGCCTCATCAAATCCGACGAGGTAATGTGCTTCGCCGATCGGGATGCTGCCAAAACGGCTGGCTAACAGTACCTAGATTGAAACCCGGCTGCCTGCCTCGGAAGCCGCCTTTGTTTCCAACGTCGAGGAACAAGCTCCCTTTTTACACGAAGCGTTCGAGGGCGCTTCCTACACTGGCTTTGCCGGCGTTATTGTCGTCTGTGAAATCTTCAACTTCATCTTGCGCCATGTGCATCGGACCAAGCCCAACGACCGACCGGAAGACTTGATGAATGGGCAATTCTGGATACGGCACCGCGACCTGGACAATCGGCTTTCCAACATCTTCATGTTCCTCCCGGAAAAGTTTCGGCTGCCTCAGAACACGAGGGAGCCCAGTGCAGTCCACACCAACCTCAACCTCCATGCCTCGGTCATCTGCCTGCACCATGCAGCTGTTGAGAAGGCTGAAAAGTATCGATTGCCAGAATCTGTCAGGCAGAATAGCCTTTGTCGCTTGAGAGCCGCCGCCGAAGAGATTGCCAACATTGTCAAACTCACCTCTCACACCAGTGCCTCGTTTGTACGACCTCCCATGCTTCGATTATCTGATTTGACCATGATTGGCTAATGCACCTTTATAGAAGAGTCCCCTCGTCTCTCTTTCGCTCTATTGTGCAACCACCGTCTATGTGTACCTGGCCAAGTCAAACCCGGAGTTTGGCCTGACACCCATTGACATTGCCAACTTCAAGCTTGTCATCGCGTCCATGGAGGCACAGTCGCGACGTATTGCCATTACGAAATCGTTTCTGCATCACGCCTGCCTTGACATTATGCGAAATGGTCTGTCCGATACCCTTCAAATGCGATACTTGGAGAAATACCAGAATGAGAATGACTTCCGGCCCAGCATTCCCTTGCTTGTTCGAAGCGCAGTCACCAGACATACCGGAAGAGCATCTCTACTGCCTGGGCGCCTACCTCTGAACGAGCCACACGGGGTGGAGGCATCGGAGGCCGAGGCAGAAGTCAGCACAGTGGCCAAGAAGGTCGTCGAGGGCTTAATACAGGGCGAGTGCTTCCAGGGATTGTTGAGTGCAGCCACGCGCAACGTGCAGGCCCCAAACGAGCACAAGCGGAAGCGCATGTCTCCAAGCCCAGGCCCGGAAGCGGCTGAGCTAAACTCTTTCTACAACGTTTCCTCATTTCCCAAGCGCAAGGATGGCGGTGGGCCTTATGGCGACTTTCGGGTTGGGCACATCTCGCTCCCTGACAGGACAGGCTCGTCTTCAGCCTCATCTCCAGCAAAAGAGGGCACCGCTACGGTGACGGAGACAGTGTCCTCGAGCAGCCAAGCTTCGCCACCTGGGATCGGTCTTGGCAATACTCTAGAGGAGAACCGTGTCGATTTGCGGGCCTTTCAAGATCGCGTCTCGACGCCCCTGTGGCCAACGACGGAAGCTGAATTGGCCCAGATGACGGCGACACTGCTCGACCAGGCCATGCCCGGCAACAATACCGATCCCTGGGGCATTCTGAGCACCGAGTTGGATTGGAACAGCAGCGCGCCCATGACTGAATAGTAAACTTGACTACCACGACTCTGGAGCCGAGGCTAATGGACTTATGACATGACGGGGAACTGAATAAGGAAGCACAGCAACCATGTACGCTAGATACCCATACCTGTGCAAGAGAGCACTTGAGACGACACAACTCATTCAATCAATATGTCGTTGGGAGCTGATGCTCTCAACGCAACTACAGTAAAGCGTTTTCCGATTCCATGGTGTTGGACGCTTGGCCGAAGGCCGACTGTCTGGTGGCATGTCATGCCCGCCTCCTTTCAGTTGCCCTTGCCAACGGTAGGTAGTGGGAGATTGACCTCGCAGTTTGGGAGATTGACCTCGCAGTTTGTGACGGTCAAAAGACTCGCCCAGATGCACAAGATGAAAGAGGTATTCGTTTGCTCGTCATCCTCTCGAAGCATTGGGGATGATGGATGCCAAGGGCTAGTCGTGGGCGTGGCCGGATGCGGACGGCCCCCGGTGCATCTCTATCCATGACCAAAACGCCACCCCTTTCGAGCCGGGCCGACGGCGAATCCTGCGCCTGCAACTCGTTTGCGACGCTCGTCTTACATCCATGTGCCCGCCGAAGAGGCCCAGCCCATTCTCACCAGCCACGTCAGCGGCAAGGTGTCGCCCTCGTTCCGTCCAGCACACGCATTCCGTCATGGCACGCCGGTGTCGGCGGTGAACAAGACCCGCGGCGCCGCTCGAACCCTCTGGCCCAAGACGGGCAAAGCGGCCGGTGCCCACCAGGTTGTCGCCGTAGCCTGGAGCTGCTTGGCAGAGGGCCGAGCGTTGTCAAAGGCGGAGCGCCTAGGATCTTTGGCGTTTGCCCATCAGCCCATCCAGCCGGCTGCAGCCGAATCAGGTTGTTTCCGGTCCTGGTTCTGGGGGGCCGAGCTCAACTATCGATTGCCAATAGCTCACCCGCCAGAGGAGGGCATCGTCGACATACACGGAGTGCTGCTTGGACATGTTCTTGTGCCTGATTCGCAATCCCACTGCGCTATCCGGGACACTCCTTGGAAACCATGGAGTCTCGCCATCGTGTCCATCACTGCCAATTCTTACAAAGAAAGCAAAGACCTCCTGAAGAGAAACGTACCTATATGAGTGTCTCAAACCCTGCAGCTGCAGAGACATTTTTTTTACTTTTGCCGCATCTCTGTCAATTTCCCCTTTCATGGTACCCTCTCGAGGGCATGCCTGTCCCCGTGAGAAGGATTGCTGCACAGCTCTTGATCCGGCGATGGGTGTCGTTGGGCTTGACTGCAAGTGAGCTACGGTGTTGCCACAAAAGGTTAATCGTCTTACTAGGTACCCACTGAGCTATATCCCCGTGGACAGAGGATATCACGAGTTCTATGCGCCACGTACTCGATGTCAATCTTGCTGGTGCAATTGGGTGGGCTGGCAAAAGTGAGGATGAAGAAACACCATGCCCATGGGGCTCGACAACGCAATGACACTATCGTGAAGAAAGACTATCAGCGTGCCAAAAGTCGAAGATTAGGTGGGCCACCCAAGCCGTCCAGCACGTACAGATGACGTATGCAGGACTTTGCTGACTTTTATGCGTTCAGAGCTTGTCGTTTGGTAGAAGCCATGTATCAAAGAGTAGACGCCTCCAGCAACTACGGCCACCACTCTATAGCCGACATGCGTGGTCTGGATGCCGGTCTGCACTTGCTCTCGAAAAGATGCAGTCTTGGTGAGACAATTCGCAATCGATGAACCTGCAACTACAGGGCTCCCCTTGGCAAGCGTCGACCGCGCAGCCTAGATAGAATGTCGTTGTAAGTCAACTGGACGGAGCACTGCCGATCTCTGGTGGGCATTGCCGAACGTGGAGTTGAAGAAGAACGCCATTTACGCCAGCAACCGCAGCTACAACGTCATGATTGCACCCCGAGCCACTGAGACGACAGCAAACTGATGGACAAAAGCCCCGAACGGGTTTGGCTTTTCCTCCATGTGCATCTGTTAGCTTCTCGGTACAGCCACTTCCGTCCCTACCGACCCTATCCCCGTGGGGGATCGCCATATCGCATCGATTGCCGCGTTGGATGGCAACTCGACCTTTTCTCTCCCGCTCTCGGCATGTCCCATGCCGTCTTGTCAGACCTTGGCTTGCGGTGGTCAGGTAGTTACGCCTTCAACCAGCGCTAAGCCCGTTGCTCAAGAAGCTGCTTGCCCGGCATGCATCGAGAACCTCGGCCTCCGTCATAGACGTAGTTGCGGTGCTCTCTCCGTCGACTGAAAAGAGCAGTCGACGCCGCATGTCAAATTTGTCCTGGCCAGACGGACCATCTCCTCACTCCTCCACCATGTACACAGAATCAGCCCTTGTATTGGCGGTGCTCGCCGCCCAGGCCGCGGCTCGCGTATGCACCAATGCCACGATTCCCGTCAACATCTCGGCGCGTCAGGGCGTCTTTGACGTGCCCATTCTGCAGGGCAACCTCGATGCGACCATGTTTGCCATGAACTTTACCAAGAACGGGGCCAACTTCAGCCAGGAGGCCCTCGTCGGCTACCAGACGGTCACGGGGCTCTACAACATCAGCGCAAAGTACTGCCGCCCGGACAACGACAACAGCACCAACCCGACGGTGCAGTTCCTCACCCACGGCATCGGCTTCGACAAGACGTACTGGGACCTGCCCTACAACGGCTACAACTACTCGTACGTGGACGCGGCCCTCGCTGCCGGCTTCCACACCGTCTCCATTGACCGCTTCGGAATCGGCAACTCGTCCCACGCGGACCCCCTCAACATCGTGCAGGCCCCGGCCGAGGTCTCTGCCATTTACGAAATCACCTCGATGCTCCGCGCGGGAACGTACCCCGGCGTTGACACGCGGTTCCAAAAGGTTGTTCACGTCGGCCACTCCTTTGGCTCGGCCCAGACGTACCTGCTGTCGGCCCTGCACCCCGAGGCCACCGACGGCATCGTCCTGACGGGCTTCTCCTTCAACAGCTCCTTTGTCAACACCATCATTGCCAGTTGGAACCTGCACCTGGCTCGCCTGAACCAGCCCGTGCGTTTCGGTGGCGTCGTTCCCTCCGTCCTTGCCGGGGTCCGAAGCTTTATAACGTCCTTTGCCAACGGCACCACCGACTTTGCCGATATATTGGGAGATATTCTTACTTCCGTCGGCGTCGAAGCCGCCCCGTCGGACGTGTGGAACGTGATAGCCACGACAGAACTGGGAAACATCATCACCGGCACCAACGCCACCGTCGCCCCAGTCCCGCCGAACCTCCCCTCGGGATATCTCACTTGGTCCGACCTCACCTCGAACCAGTTTGCCTTTCTCTACCCGCCCAACGCCGACCCAGGCATTGGCCCCTACACCGAGCAGAACAAGCAGGCATGTATAATTCTTTCCGCACCTCAAAAACCCTCGCTGACCATATGACTCTCTAGCCCGTCACCCTCGGCGAGATCTTCACGCTCGGCAACGGCGCACCACCGTCGACCCCCTTTGGCGGCCCCGTCCAGATCATCACCGGCCGCGAGGACGCCATCTACTGCGGCGGCGACTGTCTAGCAACCGGAGGCGCGGGAGCCAGCATCCCCGCCATGGCCCAGATGGCGTTCCCCAACGCGTCGGCCTTTGAGGCCTACATCCAGCCAGAAGCCGGAGTAAGTCTTTCCCCACCCCCCTACGACTCTATGGTACACCCTGGACGGCTGGCTAACTGGACATGCAGCATGCTCTCAACGTGCACTACAACTCAAGTGGCACTTATAGCGTCATCAACAACTGGCTCATCTCGAATGGGCTGGGAAGTTCCTAGGCGGATGAAGCTGGATGGTTGATCCATGATGAATTACTCGTTATACCGCTAGCAGCTGTAGATATCTCTAATACTAGGTCGCAATTTACATTGTAATCTGGGCTCGACCCGCGTACTCTGGTCTTGGCGCGCGTCTCCACGGCTAGTGACAATGAGTCCATGGACGTCCTTGGGAAGACACCAATCAGATAGTGAATCAATAGGCAAACCAACGTTATCTGTGGTGATTTGCGTTTGCCCATATTGACATCCATCCGAGACAAGGTTGACGGACAAAAGGTTCATCATCCGCCGAAGCCATCTACAACCCTACAATGTCTGTATATCGGCGTTGTACTCATCCTCGTTTCCGCCGACGTCTTGAACCCCTATGCAGTCATCGTATCCATTTACTCGTTCCAAGCTCGACGTCACCGAGTGCGCGTGTTGACGAGACTCTCATTACCATCCTGGCGTGTGTAAAGGAGGCTTATCTCGGGTTGAAATCAAAGGGTATCTGCAATTCAAGTCTAGGCACCACCTTAATGTAAAAAACACCTTCATCATCAGCCCGGCTACAGTGCCCACTCATTAACATTGTCGCTGCTGGTGATGAACGGCTCATCTATCCTCTTAATCGCCAAGTCGCTGCACAGAATACTAGCAAACATGTTAGCATAGCCTCCAGTCAGTCTGGTACACTCTTCTCGACTTACCAGGCAGAAGCCACTAGAGCATCGAGCTCGGCTACTACAGCCTCTCGTTGGGCGCCGCTGACCGACCCCTTGTGTATCTGCAGCTGCAGCTCCCGAATCCTCGACGACTTGCCCACCCCGGCTTGCTCAAAGACCTTTCGGCCAAGACAATCCGAGTGGAACGAGTGCTGGCAAGGAAAGACGAAGAATTGCCGACTCAACAACGGGAGTCCGCACACGTAGCACTTCTCGCCGGGCTCGACGAGAGCGTACCGGTGGTCCAGCGCGGCAATGTCAACCTTGATGTTGGTGGCGGTTTGCGACGACTCATCCATTTCCTTCTTGAGCCCGTCGATGCTTCTACTATAGTCCTCGAGCGCCTCGCAAATCTCCTCCTTGAAATCGTCAATAACGACGAAGTCGGGGAAGAAGGGAATCATATCCTCAATTCTAAGCAAGTCGCAGCGCTTGAGGAACTCAATGGCCGTCTTGATTCCATTTGATTGAGAAATAACCTTGCGCGCCACAGCCAGCCAGAGTCGTTTCCGCAGCTGCGGGTTTGACATGGGACGATCGGCAATGACAGACGCCAGCTCCACCTCATCGTGGGATAGTGCGAGATCGACAGCCTGGAGATATTGCCCCATGCTCGTGTAAATGTGTACGCAGGAAAGAGTACGGTGGTGCTGGATGCAGAGCCGCAGAGCAAAGTCGGGATCGTACCGCGGCTCGTCTCCTTGCGCCTGCAGATAGGATAAGAGCCCCGACTCGTCCTTGGAGGGATGAGAGGCGTAGATGGACACAAGCGTGTTGTGGACCGCCGCATCCTTGGAGTTGAGCTGGTACACGGCATAGTTGAGATAACGAATGGCCTGGTTCTGCGCGATGGGACCGCCTGAGAAATTGCGGTTGTACTCGAGAAAGGCGGGAATCAGGCTCCGCGGCTTCAGATCCGAGTGCCTCGTCAATATCTCAACCAGGTCCGACGCAACATGCGTCATAAGTACGGTGCTGTAGCGATAAAAGACCTCGGGGTCCGTCTGTTTCTTCAAGACCTGGAGAACGTCATTCCATCTCTCGCGCTGGACCCAGTACGAGAGCACGTAGTTGTAATCATTGATGGCGTTGGCAAAGTATAGAAGCTCGCCCTCTCGTCCGTGACTGCTGATGACGTCGTACACCATCTTGCGATCCAGGTCGTTTTTGTGTTTGTCGATGAATTCCTGGTACTCTTTTTGAACCGCGCCGAGTAGTTTCTGGGACCCGTTGGAGTCGAGCGTCTCCGACAGCTCGGCGTGTGTTATTATTGTGTCGTCGAGGGAGTTGAGCTTTGCCATGAAAACCTCCACCAGCCAGCCGGCAACCATCATCCGCTGCATGACGGCCGACTTCTTGATTGTGGCAAGCTTGGTGAGCAAAAACTTGCGCAGAGCATCGGGCTCATTGTTGTCAATGATGCTCAACGCAATGTCTTCAAAGGGCTTATTGCTGCGGCCGTAGATGGATGCAGCTTCGAGCCACCGACCCTTGCTTGCCAAATAGTCGCCATACGCAGCAGCAATGGTCTCCTTCTGTGTTGGCGTATGCGCATGCTGAAGAGCTGGCTCGAATTGCTGCATCTTCATCATAACCTCCCAGATGTTGCGGTCTTCATCTCGGACCACAATCTCAAAAATCTCGTCCGAGGTGATGAGCCAAAACGTGTTTTTCTGCATGTCCACACAAAAGCCCAACCGCTTCTTCCCTGGCTGAAGCACGTCGTGCTCGGAAACCTTTTCCCCCGTGAGCCGGTTCGTCGTTATGATGCGGCCGCCAACGAGGCTGACAAGGTGCCACTGAGTCAGGGCGATGGCGTCAATGGTATCTGAGCTGGGGTCTCGCCGGCCAGAAGATTCGGACGCAGTAATCCGAGTCTTTGGAAGCATTTTGGATTCCGAAAACACTCTTGTTCCCAGATTTTCAATGGGCGAGTTGAATAGCCTGCCCTGGAAGACGCCCTGTGCGGTAAGCCAAGCATATGCCCGCTCGAGAACCTCGTCGTCGTGGGGGTTTGTGTCTGGAGAGTCTGGGGATATTGCTAGGCTGGAAGGTGCCTCTGGTGACGTCCGCGACACCTCGTGCACAACCGGCTGCTCGGATTCAAAGAGTCGCGTGTAGACGGAACCGCTCCCATCATGGCTCTGGCCAATCTTGCCCACAAGATGGAACAGGCGGCTCTGGGTGCCAATAACGACCCTGCGGAGGTCCGGCTTCCCCTGGGGGCTGTCCACCCACAGGCCCGTAATCGGACCATCCGGGAGCTTGTGGAGGTTCTTGAAGTGCTTGACTTCCTTTTTATAAAACTCCTTGGACGTCTCGATAAAGGCTTCGTAGATGTTGCCGTCCGAGGCACCGATCAGAATCTCTCGCGTCGAGGCCGTCGGCGATGCCGGGTTCCAGGCCACACTCTCGATGGAGACGCCACGTAGTCGGCCGAGGTGTCGGGGTTGTTTCGACTGGGAATGGAGGTAGTAGTTCTCGCCAAGCGTGGTGCAGATGAGCAGATGAGAAGCGGTAGGGTCGAGGAACATGCGCCGGATAACACCCACTTCGGAAGGCTTCCGCGGTAGATCAATGTCTGGGCAGGCATGTGTGGTCAGCTAGCTAGCCACGCATCATCCATCTGGATTATGGCCACGGGTGTGCTCACCATCAATGTCCTCGGGGCGGTTCAGGTCGATGCGGAGAATGCGGAGATCGTGGCCGTTGGACAGAGCGAGGACGATGACGTTGTTTGCGACCTGGGCGGCCACAAAGTCGGCCGAGATGGAGAACTGGAGCTGGACTCGCTCGACGGAGAAGATGGGCACTTCGAGGTCCGTCACGCCGGCGACGGCGACGAAGCCGTCGGTGGGATCGAGGGCCATGGCTGCTGAACCACTCGCACCAAGTCGCCGGGCTCGATTGGGACGATGAGAACGCACAGTATCAGTATCGTGCAGTAGAGCGAGCGTAAGCGCAACGTCGCGTCCGAGAGCTTGCGAGTTGCGAGTCGAGGGAGAGAAGAGAGAAGCCGAGAGGTTGATGGAGGTTGGTTGTCTAGGTCTAGAATAGGTAGGACAGCTCCCCACCCCAAATCACGAGCTACTGTGCTGTAGCTACCCGACTACGGATTCAGAGACCATTACATCACCACCATCATTTCAGCCTCACAGCAATCGATGCCAAACCGTGCAATGGAATTAATTCCGACAAAATGAAGAACCCAGGAAAAGATATGCAGCTTGGCCTAGCAGAGTCAAAGACGAGATCCTTGTAATATTGTCATGGTCTTCGACACAGCCTGTACTACTCTACGTTGCCATTCAAACATGGTCTCTTGTCTCTAGTCAGCTGTACAACTTCTTCCAGGCCCTACCGGGCCACTCCAACATCACCGTCCTCTACTGACATGTTGCTTCAATATACACCAAGTGTTGCACACATATAACCTTTGTCCAGTGAAATAGACCCAAAGAAGAAAAAATAACCCAATAAGCACAATGCAAAGTCCAGATGGACAGCCTTTCACCCAAACACTGCAACGCCGCGCGTCCAATCCTACGCCAACCCAATAGATGCTCGTTTCCATACGTCTCCTGTCAACTTTTCACATCCCCCCTCGTCGATGGCGGCCTTGAACAATGCGCTTCCATGTCGGGGACTGGCGTACTGGCCTCGATCTCGTCGTCGGCAGCATGCAACGTTGGATCTGGGCTGCCGTCGCCTTCTATTCGCTCGGTGCAGGGGGAACCGGAACCGGACCTGGCCACCAGGTGTGGCATGTGCATACGAGGGGCATCCATGGGCTTTCTCGCAGTGAGAACGCGCATCTTGACCGAGAGCCCCTTTGACTTTTCTGGATCCTTGGCCAAGTTGGCCATTTCGCGAGCAACAGTCTCGCAGGCCGCCTTGCATTTGTCCGCTTCCCAACCCATGTATTGAGTCAAGTATCGGAGGCAGCTGGCCTCTATAGCGTCCAGACAAGAAATGAGCCAAATCTTGCCAGCCGACTTCTCGGCAACTGTAATCGGAATGACGTATTCAGTGACTCGGACGTCGACGAAGCCTGCTTCCATAAATTGCTTCGGGTCGAGGTGGCCGACGCTCCGGGGCCGACCGGCCCTCTGTGCCCCAATCTCCAAGTCCCGGTACAGGGCGTGCAGTGGCGAGTCGGGGTCAAACTGGGAAAAGAATCTTTGCAATCCACTGTCGAAATCTTGAATCTCGACCCAGCCGCCGGGCTTGAGCGAGTAGAAGACGTTGTCATAGACGAACCCCCAGTTCTGGAAGGCGCCCTCCATACATCGAAAGTGGACGAGGTCGTACGTATCAGGCGGTCGATCCCAATCCTCGGCGTCTTCAATCTCAAAAAAGACATTCATGGGAACGCTCCTCGTTTCCGCAATGGCGGAGATGTCGGTCCCCACCACCTCACAGTCGGGAAAGACCTCGGCCATCTTGATGGCCCATTCTCCCGTCCCGGTGCCAATGTCTAGGATATGCGTGGGGTCCTGGAGAGGAGCAAGGGTGAGCTCGCCCTCGAGAACGTGGAGGAAAACCTGATGCTGTAGGGCCAGCCGAAGCTGTTCAATCTCATCGTTTGGCATGTAGTATTCCCGGCAGTAGCGGCGTCCGTGGATGTCGCGATAATCTAGGTCCTGGGCCCAGAGAGACCGAGTCGAGGCGGCTCTGGAAACGAAACAAGAAGATGACCGTCAGCAAAGCTTCCACATGCATAGGCGCGCCCGCCGGCTGGCAATACTCACACGTCCGAGTTGGGCCCCCGCGATTCGGCAGAGGCAGTAAAGGGGAATTCGGATTGATTGGGGTTGGCGGGGGATGGATAGTGGTTGGCAGGGTAGATGGATATGATGTCGATGTCGTCCTCGAGGGTGTCGGAGAGGTGCTCGTGCTCGTCGTCGGTGTCCATGAGGCTGGTCATGGCGGTTTGGGCACCATCACTGACGGCGTGCTCACTCATGGTGCCGTCACTGGACTGGCGACCGCTCTGAATGATGTAAGAGTCCTCTGACGACATTGTACTCGTCTGGGAGTTGGGATTCGTAGGCCGCGCTCCTCTTCGCTGATGGGACCGCCTTTTTTTGGCCATTGGCGTTGTGGTCTCGGGTCTTGCTTGGGGTGCGGTCGGTGCAACTATCGCGTTCGGTCCTGTATGTTGGCGATGGCCGACGACATGATTTGATCAATCTCTAGGTGGGAGACGTAGGAGCAAGCGAGCAAGAGGGCGGCCAAACGAAAGATGGGCAGGATATCGAGAGGGAGACTGCGGGGACAGGACGACGTTGTAAAGCGAAATCGGCAAGGAAACGAGAGTCGGGCGAAATGGACTGCCTGACGGGACTTGAGTACGAAATGATCTACCTGAGTAGATAGATAGTTGTCTTAAGTCGAGAGTCGTAGGTCGAGTAAAGGAAGCGGGCGAAATGGCGTCGAGAGTCAAGGGGAGGAAGAGGAGGAGGAGGACATGGAGGACATGGAGGAGACGGAGGAGGAGGAGCATGGGCGCTCTCGCTCCATGTGGCGCTGAGGACGACGGCACGTACCGCAGTCACAAGTACACGCTACAGGACTCCGTAGTGCCTGCGATGGCTTTGGGGGGCAGGGATTCGGCTGGAGCAAGGATGATATGAGCGAATGGGTTTGGCGGCACACAGGCTTGGCTGGGGGTTAACGACGGTTTTGGCCTAAGGCGGGCTGGGATGAGAGACACTAGCAGCCCATCTGACAAGAGGGTCCCATGGTGCCATGGCATGGCACTAAGACTCGACAGAACATTTCATGCTCGGTACGGATACGGCTGGATAATACAGCACAATCTCGGGGGTTAGCATGTACTATGTACGGGGTTACCTCCAGCACTACGGAGTAGACGTTAGTGCCAAGCCATGGTTTGGCTTCCGTCTATGGCCGGCTTGACAACCAGATAACTAGACTACCTGCCTCGGTATGCACTGTAACTAACTTATGTACGGAGTACGAGTAGGTGTAGATGGTATAGCAGACGCAGACGCCATTGCTCCTCTGATTCCATGCGCAACATGATATCCTCGCTGTAATATGTGTGTTCATCAGTATCCACCACCTCTTCGGGCCCGTCCCGGGCACCTGGTCAAAACCCCCGGCTCGCCCGCCGAGAGGCCAGTTCGGCTCGCTCCAGTTGCATGCACCATGCAGGAGGCTGCATCTTTTTCTCTCTCGTCGCGGCCCAAAACCTTGCCCTGGATCTATCTTGGCTGCAACGTAGCACAATGTCGACGCCCTGCTTTATCATCCGGCCTTCCGCTAACCCATGCGTAGCTACCACAATCACCTACGGGGATCCGGAACTTGTTAGACATTTTTCTTGCCTCTTTGGGAATCCCTCTACAAATGCTTAAATTTCGACCGTCGCTCCGTCAGACTCAACCACCACCCGCGCAGCTTTTATACACAGCATACTACTAGTATTCACGACTATTATCTGCACTCTGTACTCCGTACCCCGTACATACGTGCTAGATAAGTCGTAGCTTGCTGTTGGCTTGCCTTTTCGTGGCCCATCATTCATTTCTTGCGTCTAATCCATGCCCAGAACCCCAGCGTAAAGCCCTCCCCTACCTAGGTATCAAATCTAAATCTCCTCTTCCTCCTCCTCTCTAACCAAGTCTGCCAGCGTCTGTGACATGATCCTTGCCAAAAGACATGTACCGGCCTCTCGTTTGACCCATCAAATAACCTCTGCAACGAGCGCAGCAACCCGTCTTCCGGTAATGCCGTCTCGCCGTTTCCTTCTAGGGCCCTATCTGCGCCACCCCCTGTAGCTCCTCCAGCGGCTCATCTCGCATTGAGCGCTGATCGTCGGGCATCACCTCTCCTCCCTCGCTGACGACGGGGAACGGCGTGAGGACGTGGCTGATATCCCCCCACCACCTTTCCCCGAACCGCCTATACCAATCAACCGTGATCCTCAGTCCCTCCTCGAGCCGCGTCTTCTGCTCCCAGCCTAGCAGCCGTAGCTTGTCCCCGTTGACTGCATATCGTTGGTCGTTGAATGGCCGGTCGCGCGTGTACTTTATCCATTCGCGACGAGACTCGGCCGTATCATGGGGGACGTGCATCAAATCCAAGAGCATGTCGCATAAGTCCAAGTTTGAAGCCTCGTCCGATGAGCCCACGTTGTAAATCTGGCCAACCTGACCCTTGTGCAGGATCGTGTCAAAGGCGTCTGCCGCGTCACCCGCGTACAGATAGCGGCGTGTCGGGCTGCCGTCCCCGTGAAGCACCACGGGCCGTCCCCTATTCAGGAGACAGATGAACTTCGATATGATTTCTGCCAAAAAAAAAAAAAAAAAGCATGTGAGAAATGGGGGCCGACTTTTACATCAAACATTCCTCGACTTACTTTCAGGGTACTGGTGAGGCCCGTACACATTATTGCTCCTCACAATTATGACGGGCAGTTTGAAACTCTTCTGGTACGACTGGACAAGCATCTCGGCGGCCGCCTTGCTCGCGGCATACGGATTCGTAGGAGCCAGGATGCTCGTCTCGCGCGACTCGTCGTTCTCGTCCTTGACCTCGCCATAGACCTCGTCGGTGGATATGTGAATGAACCGCTTGATGCCGACTTTTTTTGCGCTCTCGAGGAGGACGTGCGTCCCGTAGACATTCGTATGGGTGAAGCCGTACGAGTTGCCAAAGCTGAGGTCCACGTGAGACTGCGCGGCAAAGTGGAGGACCGTGTCGATCTGATATCGCTCCATGCAGTCCACCACCTCGGCGGGGTGCGTCACGTCGCCGCGATAAAAGGCAAAGTTGTGCTTGTCGCCGAGCACGCGCGTGTTGTTGAGCGCAGAGCAGTAGTCGAGCTTGTCAAAGGAGATGATGCTGTAGGCATCAGGGTAGGTCAGGGTGAGATGACGGACCAGCCAGCAGGCGCTTCAGACAACGAGGCCAAGGGTCAGATAGCTATTCTCTCGTCAAGGGGTTGGTTTGTTGACTGCTCACATGAAGCCAGCACCGCCGGTAACCATGATGTTCTTGACGTCGGCGCGAGGTTCAAACTTGGTCGTGCCCGTAAGCACGGGGGCTTCTCTCCAGATGTCCATCTCAGGCGCCTTGTTGTCTATTTCAGATGCGCCATTGCCGAGCGTCTCGAGGCTGACACAATTTGCGCTTGGGACTGTGCCGTTGACTATTCTGCCTGGCGAGAGCAGTGTCATCTTGCCTGTCTCACGAAAAACTGGCAGATGAAGAGGTATATAGGGGAGAGGTCGCAACGTATTGGACAAGGGTCATGAGGTTGTGGAATGCGCAGATGAGTACGTCTAAAAGGCCGTGGCGTGCGTCGAATGAATCAAGAGCCAAGGGGTCTCGTTGAAAATAAAAGGAGAGAGGCGTCCAGTAGTTGGCGGCTTAATGCTTCAAGAGGGCACATGTGTCGAGCATCTAAGCCGGCTCAAAGATACTGTCTGATATGATGCGCTACGTCTGAATCGGCCAGACAAGGGCATCCCGATGCGTGAGGCTCTTGAGCTCGAGGTTGGACAGTGAGTGATGCGCTGTGATGGTGCTTGTGAGTCGCGCAAACCGTTTAAACTGGCCTCGAACGGTCGGGAAGTTGGGTCTAGTTCTACAGGAGCTCTAGCGCCGTCGCCACTTGTGTGACGTCTGTCTCAGCCTGTGCCTCCAAAGTTGAGTTGAGCGGGATGCGATGCATGCGGCTAAACCCTGGCTGTCAATGGCAATTCCAAGTGGTGTGGTGCTGCAAGTTATAGCGCTTCACGCGCAGAAGCAAGTAATGATTTGCGCTACTCTGAATAGAGTCAATTGATCCAGGTTGGTAGCCGATGCAACCCTCCATTCAGCCCCGATAGCTCCTTGAGCTCGTAACCGGCTGTCATCGATCCTCGATACCCTGCACGAGATCCTCTGCATCGTAAGAGAGATCCGTCGCTTATACGTGCATGCATAGCCCGTCGGTTTGCCCGAGCAACCATGCCGTGCCCTGCTTCATTCGCCGGCTTCACCATTGTTTGTACAGGATACTTGGATGCCAGGTGTAATGATCATTATGTTTTCGCTTCAAATCTATACCTCCCACGCCCCGTCGCATCGCGTTGCTCGGCGTCTACAGGTTGAATCTCTTGCGGTCCTTCTCCATCTTGGCCTTCCATTGCCATTGCGTCGCATCGTCTCCTTGGCTTCCAGCTCGCCCAATGCCCTTGTCGACTCTTCTCAGCTTCAGCGTAAACCGCGGGCCCAGCTCCTGCAAGCCTGCTCGAATCTCCTCAACACCCTTTAGCTCCTTTCCGTCGGCACCGAGAATGCTCTTCTCCGTCGCTCGCTTGTCCCGGAAGACGTAGCGGTGTCGTCGCACAAAGATGTAATCGCGCTGGTTGTGTAGCGTCACCACTTGCCGGCCCTGAAACTCGGGACGGGGAGGGAAGAGCGTCATGAAGAGCTTGGCGGTAAGGAGACCCAGCGGGGTCTTGAAGTTGTTGAGAAGAAGCTCCGGGTAGTGGTTCGTCGGGTTTCCGTGTCCGGGAAGCTTGCGGCCCTCGATCCAGTTGGAGATGGAGAAATGAAAGGTAGGTCCCTCGGGGAGATGGACAATGGTGAGACCAGTCGGCTTCTTGAGGTCCTCATTCATAAGAACAACGGCCGTATACTCGCGGTTCGTCGCAAACTTGCAGATTTCTCGGAGAGAGTACTTGTAGCCGTAGCGGTGCCCAGAGCGCGGGACGTAGGAGCTGTTGGGGAAGAGAGTGCAAAGAAGATGGGCCTCTTCGTGGAGAGTCGAGTTGAGGGACGTGGTGAGGAGGATCTTGGGCGTCGGAGGCGGAACGTCGGTAAAGAGAGTAGGGAACTTGAGGGCCAGTGAAGAGGGCGTCAGGTCGAGGTTTGTACTCGTGGTTGATGGGGCGGTGCTGTTGTCTCTCCTAGCCCTCTTCTCGAGCTGCTTCTGTAGCCTCTCCTCGCGAGCTTCCTCGTCCTCCTCATCCGATCCCAGCATGCTGTCGACATCGTCGTCATCGTCGTCCTCCTCCTCCTCCTCGAGCGCCGCCTGCTCAGCCGCCTCGGCCTCTGCGATGCGCCGGCGCTTGAGCTGCTCGAGGTCGACTTGCACTCCGAGGCTATCGTCATCGACATCGTCCCACACACGCTTCTTGTCTATCGTGTGCGGAACATTCTTGGCCAATCGTGCCTCGCGGAGCTCAGGCTTGCGGTCCTCCTCCTTCTTGCGTCGAAATCGTTCCTCACGGCGTTCCTTTCCTCCAATCTTTTTGCGCTCAACAAAAAGCTCGCGGCGCTTGAGCTTGTTGGCAGACTTGAGCGCCTTCTCTGATGGCTTGTTGAAGCCCATGGTGGATGATTCGCAATTGGATCGACACGTGAACCAGAGATGAAGTAGACAGCCTGCCCGAAAAGTAGCTGGGAAATTTTGGGCGCTGGAGGGGCATCGCCAAAAGGGCGGCAGAAAATTCCAAAATTTTGGCGGTGGAGCTGCAGCGTGGCCTCCTATTCGTGGACCTGGGGTACCTGGCCCACTTAAGCCCGTCCATCCATCGCATCTTTCATGATGAGCAAAACTTTTGAGTCGACGACATTGGAGCTCGAGACTATACACGACACGGCAAAACGCAACAATGGCACCCACCGACTCAAAAAGGAGAAAACTGGCACACAATTCCTCGGATGACGACTCTGCTCCGGGGCCGTCTGCCAGGACTACTCAGAAATCCTTCTTCAAGAACGCATCCAACTGGAACCTGGAACAGGACTATGAGTCTCGCCCGCGCAAGGGCAAGAAGCGCGAAAAGGAGAGCCACCGCCTACCGGTCAAGACGGCAGAGGGCCACCTGCAGCAGTTTCGAGACAATGAGGACGACGATGCTTCCATCGAGAGCGACACCGAGTGGCTAGAGGGCCGGGAGGATGAGGTTGAGTCTGACCAAGAAAAGGAGCCTGTCGAGGAGGTACCCGACATTCCAGAGTCCCAGCAGATCAAGCAAGCCCAGGAAGAGCTGGCCAAGATTGCCACGGGCGTCAACGAGAACCCAGAGGAACATGTCGGCGCGTTCAAGGCCCTCTCCAAGATTGGACAGTCCAGGATCGTGGCCATCCAGATGCTTGCCCTGATGACCCAGATGGCAGTCTACAAAGACGTCATTCCCGGCTACCGAATACGCCCCCAGGTTGAAGATGGACCCAAGGAGAAGATCTCAAAGGAAGTCCGCACCATGAGGAGCTACGAACAAGCCCTCGTTTCTGGATACGGAAACTACGTCAAGGAACTGGCTAGGTGTGCGAAGCTGGACACAAAGGCTGTCCGCGGCGGGCAGAGTCTGTCAACCGTGGCCATTACTTGCACTTGCACGCTCATCACGGCTGTGCCGCATTTCAACTTCCGCAACGAGCTCCTCCAAATCATGGTTGGCAAGCTCAGCAAGAGCAAGATGAGCGGCTCGGGTCTCAAGTGTCTCGAGGCGTTGGAGACACTTTTCCGGGAAGACGAGGAAGGCCGGCCGACTCTCGAGGCCATGTCACTGCTTTCTAAAATGATGAAGGCGCGCGACTTCAACGTTGACGAGCGAGTCGTCAACCTCTTTCTCGGTCTGCGCGTCTTGTCCGAATTCTCTGGCAAGGCTTCAACAGACCAGGTCGAGAGCAACGACGTGCCCACCAAAAAGAAGCGCGAGTTCCGTACCAAGCGCGAACGCAAGGACAAGAAAGAACAAAAGGCTCTCGACAGGGACATGCAGAATGCCGATGCGCTCGTCAGTCACGAGGAGCGCGAGCGGATGCAGTCCGAGACGCTCAAGCTCGTATTTGCCAACTACTTCCGTATCCTCAAGGCACGAATGCCTCACCTCATGGGTGCTGTCCTCGAGGGCCTTGCCAAGTACGCCCATCTCATCAACCAGGACTTCTTTGGCGACCTGCTCGAGGCTCTCAAGGACCTGATCCGGCACAGCGAAGAGGACGCCGAGGGTGACGGTGCCGACTCAGACGAGGATGGTGATGAGGACGAGGAAGAAGAGGAACAAGATGAAGACGGTGTCTCGGTTCGCAACCTCAGCCGCGAAGCCCTGCTCTGCACCGTCACGGCCTTTGCCCTCTTGGCTGGTCAAGACGCGCACAACTCCCGTACCGATCTGCATCTCGACTTGACCTTCTTCACCACACATCTCTTCAAGTCCCTCCTCGCCACCTCCACAAACCCAGACCTCGAGCTGACTCGTCCATCCAACGCCCTCGCCACCTCCACCTCCAAGATCAACGTCCAGACAGCCACCGTCCTTCTCGTCCGCTCCCTCACGGCCGTTCTCTTGCCCCCATGGAACATCCGTTCCGTCCCTCCGCTACGCCTTGCTGCCTTTGTCAAGCAGCTCATGACAGCCTCTTTGCAGCTGCCCGACAAGTCTTGCCAGGCCGTCTTGGCTTTGCTCGGCGACGTCGCCCACACCCATGGCAAGAAGGTCAGCAGCCTGTGGAATACCGAGGAGCGCAAAGGTGACGGCCGTTTTAATCCAGCCAGCGACACCGTCGAGGGCAGCAATCCTTTTGCCGCCACGGTATGGGAGGGTGAGCTGTTGAGAAAGCACTTTTCGCCCAAGGTTCGGGAAGGCGTCAAGTTGTTGGAAAAGGGAATGATGTCTGGTTAAGAGGAAAGACAGGCACGGCAGGATCCTTGCCTTTGAATGAAAACATGACGTTTTTTGCACATTTATGCCCAACCCAATTGCAGCTCATACAGACAGATTCCCCAATCTTTGATAGCTCAACGGACATTGCCAGGTCTTTGCAGCTGCAAACGGCGTTCCAATCCCATCTGCAGTTTTTATAGCACCAAGCCCGATCGTGTACAATGTTTCTCTCGTGCCAACCTCGGTATGTTCTGTATCGTCAAGCTGCAGTGCGCCTCCCGTACTAAATTCCTCCTCGTAGGCCTCGTGCCGAAATTATGATAGTCCTAGTTGCCAAGTTCCTTGGTTTTCTACCTTAAACTCTTTACTTGAAGGGGCCTGATCGGAGTGTTGAGCTCTTGGCCTGCATGTCTGATAGCTTTGTCTTGTTGGCCCTTTCATCAGTGACGTGAGTTGAGCTTCCATGGCTGTCCGTGTGCGTAGCCTGGAGTAACATGTCCATCAGCAAATTGAATCTCGCTCACGGTGACAATGTAGCCAGTGGTATTGCCGGTTGGTACAATATGAATGGGGATACTTAAGGGAACTGGATGCGATTCAGGCGCCAGCGGCATCGTTCCCAAAGTCGTAGCTGCTAACGTTACCGTGGATTCTGAGATGGTCCTTGTGGTATAGTCCTGAGTACTGAGCTCATTTGGTAAGAACTGAGGGGCGTCCGGGCGCAAATGCCGATTTCCAACAAGCTTAACATGGTCGTTCTTACCTCCGCTTCTGCTTCCTGGCTCAACCGAGGTCTGTACTTTGCGGACAGTATCATGTTCATTCGTCGCCGGCTTGGACGGGGTGGATGCTCCCGCTGGCTGCCCAACTTCCGATTCAAGGCGGTTTTCTTCGACACCCGCCGGAAGATTCTGCTCATTTTGTGGCGGAGTTTCTGCCATTATGGAGAAGAATGTGTCAAAGATGCTCTGTTTCGGGCTGTTAGAAAGGTCAATGAGCGGTCGCTTAGTTACGCCTACTGAAGAGTGGACTGGGCTCGGAGTGTCTTGTGAGGGAGAGACGACAGGAGGCGCCGGAGATGATATGGCTGTTATATGCTTCTCTAGTCGTGGTAGACCTCCATCTCGTACAGGCAGGGATGAAGCGGCATTGTCATTCCCGAGGGATTCTTCTGCAATTCAGACTCTCGGATTAGCTTCACGCACGTAGTCCACATGGCTTATACGTATCCTCTTACGTACTCTTTTCATCCTTCCGAGTCAAGAAATCGACAGCTCGAGTTCCCAGGATAGGCCCAGGTGTGCTTTGGAAAGGCGTTGCGCTGAGTGTTTCTTGATAGCGTCTTTGACTGGGTGGCGGTACACCAGACAAGCCAGTAGGGGGATCTGAGTATCCTAAAGTGATGTAAGTATGTTGGAGAGGGCGAGAAGCACATCCTAGAGTTACTCACTCTCCCAGCTCGGCTCTGGCCTCCTGTGTCTCTCATTTTGGGCCTCAGGGCCCTTTGATTTGAAACTGCGAGCAAGTTTCAGTGCTGCGGCTAGTTTTTCTTCATCGCCATGTCCGCTGTTGCCCATTGCAGTAGTTTGTTGGAAGTATTGGTCCATGTGTCAATAGAGAAAGGGCGTTTAAATGCCCCTGAAGGAGTTGCGTGAGCCGAATTTCTTTGGCGACAACAGCTGACAGTTCCTGGCTTATCTTCTCCGTTTCAAAGAAAGACAAGTTCAGAACGCTCCGCAACAAATATCCTTTGGAGAGGACTTATAGCACCGATGGAATCTTGGAGTCCTTTGCCTAGGTGCAGATCTGAGTTGGATAGTTTGGCGTGAGAATGAGTGCAGATGCAGAATTGAGTGATGGTAGGGTTTTAGAAGCAGAAGAGAGAGGATGAGGATTTAAATAAAGGAAGGAGACAGAAGGTGAAAACAGCTGCCTGACAGAGTGAATCATGCGGGAGGAAACAAACTGAGTGAATCACAGGGAAGAAAACAAGTACGACAAACATGTGAGTGGTTTGGGAGTGCCAATGAACAAAGTCAGTAAAGTGCTGGAGGGGAGACGCCTGTTTGAGCCAACACTTATGGCTCAAGAGAGCCACGTCTTCTATCGTCGACATTCACTATCAGTTTGCTATTCGGCATCTACGTACCTAGGTATGAAGCAGGTAGGTAGTGTATGAGGCCCTCGAAGCTGGACCGATAAGAACTTGGTTGTACGGCTGATCTCCTTTAACGCTGACATTGCAAGCTTGAGCCCGTACAAAGCCTAGCTACAGCACATTTGTTGTTTCTGGCCTGGTGCAACCAGCTACCACACAGCGACTGTCCAGTCATATTACGTGCCTATTTCGTTCCCTCTTTTTATTCGTGGCGCACCCTTTTCTGCCCAGCCGTAGTCTCAATGCCGTTTATTCTCGTTGCCAGATATTGGGCGTCCCGTGATGCCTCAAGCCAGGGAGCTTCGATGGGCCTCACGTTCTTCTGGACCAAGTCTTTCAGAGCATCAACTCCTGGGGCGTCGTATGCGATGGCTACTGACGAAACGCGCGGCACTCCAAGGCAGGCGCTAAGCCGCTCAGAACATGGCTTGGAGAAGCCCACCAAGCGGATTTTGCGTTCTTCTGGAAGATGCCTCGAGGCGACAGCGACCATCTGGGGGAAGTGGCAGTTAAACGGCGCTGCTTGGTTGCCTCGTGCTACAAATATCATACTATAGGCGTGGCCAGAGGGACCGTCCTTGGTGCTTTTCTCAGCGGACAATGCTTCAAGGTTTCGGGTGATTGAGTTGAGGCCGACATCGATATTGGCGCTGAGCTCCGGCGTGGGCGGTGGTAAAGGATCTTCTCCTTTAAGGTCGGAGGATGCCTTGGTTTTCTTTGCATTTCTCTTTCCTTTTGAAGGTTTGATGTAATCTTGACGATGCTGGCCGATGGGGTTCAACAGACTAATATATAGAATTCAGATTGTGAGAGACTTGAATCTAGCTAGCACAGGACAATGATGGAGGCCTACCTGCATAGAAGCTCAAGTATGGTATCTTGATCTTCAGATGATATCTCCGGCCTACGAGTCGAGTCTGTGAGCTTGAGTTCTGGTATCTGAATAGGAATGGAGAAGAGTGCTTACCACTGGACGTTTGTGAAAGGTGTGTCAAGCTGATGGATGACTCGCTTCCGGGGGCCTTGAGGTTGTTGACTCGCCATGATAGAGATTGTTTCGAAAGACGAGATACGACTGCGTATACGAGTGTTGCGGTTTGAATTTCACCAATAGTCGATAGGAAGATGCCACCCCACTCTACTCATCAGTGCCGTCTTGACGTCGGAAAATGTGATGGGATGTGTTGGTGTTGGAAGAATTTTGGTGGGCCGGCAAATTTTAGTGGAGCACATGGGGCATACAAGCAAGGCATGATGGCGATGTTGAGATGATGGACGGATAGCAAAGTCTCTAATCCAACTTGGGGCCGAATTTCAGTGCGGGCAACCAGCTGCGTTTCCTAAGCTCAAAACGTATTTGTGTAAAAGCCACAGAGACTAGCGATTGGAGGTTCGATCAGCGCATATCATCAGAGGCGTTGACTGAGTATGTACCTAGGTGCCGTACCCATGGAAGCAGTGAAAGGCCAAATCGCCGGCAGCATTGCTTACGGAGTATAGAGTGCCTTTCCTCTAAATCTGCGAATCACAATTCTTTGAGCATACTGTAACTAGTCACGAATTCATCTTGCCCTTTTTTGTGCACCTAGCTGAATGTACAAAATCATATTCAAGTGTGGACGTGGAAGTAACTGTCGCACCGTCCAAGAGGCTGGCCGTTAATTAGTAACGCGTTGAACCGCGCCGAGCCGTGCAGGTTTTTGTCACAAAGACGCGTTACGGAGTGGCGCAACAGAATATTCACCCGTCCCAGATCTGACCATGAGTCTTTGTGCTTCACACCAGCTCGTCTGCGACATCTCGTCATTTCGTCTACGGCTTTGCCTCCAAGCTGAAAGATACATAGATCGGTTGGTAAGTTATACGCACCTACGCACGTGGTTTAACTGTCACTATAACCACGCCCCTGCTTCCTTCCCACACTGCGTTTGCTCAAGCTCCCAACAGCCCCAAGAGCTGTCAGCTCTGCAAACTGCCCCGCCCTTGAAGGAGAAAGCGTGGATTAGGCAGGCAGCTGGCCGCTAGAAGCACCCCGCGGGCAGTTGGCGGGGTTCCACACAAGCACCTGGCCCGCCAATCCATGCTCGCCATTATCTCACATTTACTCTGACAAGGTACTTCTCAGGCAGGCAAATCCGTCCCGTACACCAAGTACCCTACCTATCCCATCAGCTATTACCAGCTCTCCGTACTGTAGGCCCAAGGTATGTATGTAACTTAGGTGGTTATCGCTATCACATATCCCACCTTGTCCTCCAAACCATTCAACCCGTTCTTTGCACGGCAGTCTCTTTCACAACACACTCCGGCTGCTTCGTTCTGCTGCTGGCCTGCTACGCTGATTCAATCCTTCTTTCTGTCTTTGCGCCCCCCCTGCGGATCTTTCTTCCTCAACTCCCACATGTTAATTTCGTACAGCTGTCGCCGGGGCGTCTCTCGCGACGGTGTGACGTCTCTACGCCTCCACATCCACGCTGCGAGCTTGCGCCGCCTTCACCTCACCGATGGACTCGGATTCAAGATCCCCGGGCCGTCTGTCTCCAGATCGTGCTGCCTCCGCTGAGCCCAGCTCTGTTCGCCCTAATCCCTTTGACGACAACGACACCGCCTCTCGCAAACGCCGACGTACCTCGCTCTCCGGCTCGCCTGCTACCTCCCTCGACACCGTCAACCCAATCCACGAATCCTATACCCTTGACGTGGACGTCACCAAGCCCCAAGCTGTCTCGACCGTCAAGGCATCTGCAGGGCCTACCACCCCCAAGACGCCAGACCGCCGCTGTGGCTCGCAGGAGCCTGGCGAAGAACCCCCTCCTTCCAGCAAGGTTACGATTAACCTTCGCAACGCACTACAGACCGACGACACATCCTCATCTTCTGCGTCACTCTCGCCATCCCCCGAAGCCATGGTATTGGGTGACGACATTAAACGGAGCGTCGAAGCACCCGAGGTTGAAATGGGGGCGCCACCAACACAAACGTCGACTACATCACGGTCCTCTTTGTCAGCTTCTGGGAGTCCGCCTGTAGAAGTCGTCACAATTCAATCTGACGATGATATGGCTTCAGAGACTCTGAGCGTCGGCGTTTCAATAGTTGAAGATGGCACGGTCCTAGTGGATCCAGTTGAAACGTTCCCTTTCAGAGAACCAGACGAGCTTCTGGTTGAGACAGTTCACCGTCTGACTCAGTACCTTTCAATCCGTAAGACTCGGTGTTCCCTCGTCGCAGAATGGTTCTATTGACACGCTTCTTAGAAATTGCCCAGGAAGAGCAAGTCATCACCAGTCTTCAGAGGTGGCTTGAGCTCTATGTCACGTTCGTCAAGGACGCTGACCACCAGGCCATATGGGAGTCGGTCCGGTCAAACTGGAGCTTCTGGCTGGCTTTTCCAGATATTGTTTTAGCCATGTCAACCCGCAAGTAAGTTGCGCCTCTTTTATGAGCTACACACGAGAAGCCGGACGAACCGTTAACCATGCAACCAGGCCGTCGCTTCTGAGATTACAGGAGTTGCGACACGTTACCATGGAGCTCTATGCGGATTTTGCAAAGCTGACGGGATACTTCATCACCTTTGATCTTCAAGTTCTTGAAGAATGCCTCTCTGAGGAGCAGCAGCCTGAGCCCGCCCGGCCGACCTTTATTTCTTTCGGCTATATCCAACAGCTTCATTTCCTAACACGCCCGAGAGCCTACGGTGATCAAGCTACCGAAGGAGCCCTTGGACCTCCCCGACCAGATCCAGCATCGATTTTTGTCAAAGCGTTTATGAAAAGTCAGCCAGAAAGCCTCGGATGTCTTCTTCATCTTGCTACCGGGTTGATGGAGCTTATGCCTAGGGTTCCAAAGATGACTGACAACCTATCCCCGGTTTGCCGACTTGTTGCTGACATCATGGCCGAATCAAACCGCATTTTGTACCTTGATCAACAAGACGCACATATCGCCAGGCAAGATTTGGAAGCGGGCCACAAGCTCCATGACTCTGTATCGGCAACCCTTACCACTATGATTGAGAAACATGTCAGCAGTCTGAGCAGCGACAACGTATCCTGCATTGTTGAGGCTCTCTCAGATATACTCAGGTCATGTTTGCAAGGCGACCACAAGCTGGCCATCGAATGCTTGCTCGAGCATCGCCAGATGTATCCGGATGTTTCGAGTGAGTATACAGCAGAGGCCATCGTAGCGGAGCGACGCCTGGCTCTTTTGATCAAACTCATACGGTGCAGTCAAATGCAGCTTCGTGTCACGGGAGTCGCTACCATGTGCAATGACCTTGTGTCATATTGGAAACAGTTCTCCGAACCGCCAACGAATGGGGAGTGCACCGCCCACTTAAATCACATTGCTGAGTATTTACTCCGCGCCGAGTTGGTCGAGTATATTCTGGGTCCAAACTGTCATCCTGAGATCATAGTTGAAAGCGCCAACATCGTCGGCTTCTTGATCATCACCAAGATGTATCGCCAGGAACATACCGATCTCCTTTGGCAAGGTATAACCTCGAGCCAGGACACCCGCATATCGGAAGCTTTGTGTCGAATGGTAGCAAGCATCATAAATGTCTTTGACCAGTCCGGTCTCTTGGGGCTTTGTGAAAAGCTTCAGGTGCTTCCAATCGACAACTATACGCCCGCCATTAGACTTCTCTGGGAAAGTGTCCTGAGACAGATGATAGCGAAATGCACCGGTGATGGCTCTACTCTCACCTTTCAACCCTACAATCTCTGCTTGCGACTACTAAGAGAGGCATCCGTCTGTGCATCCGGGTCTCAGGTTGCCCATCCCGAGATGCAACTTGCTGCCATGCAGAAGTTCAGAGATCTCTTAGCGTTTGGCCCTGATCCCGATGGTCGCCAGCAGCTCTATCTGAGCTGTATCAAGGATATTGCCAATAAGTCAGCCACCACTCTTGGCAGTCTGTGGTGTCTTTCGATGGCGATCCGTCAGCCATTGAAAGACAACATTCACGTTCTGGTAGAGGAGCATGACCTTGCCAGACTCATCGTGGAGGAGTTGGAGCATGCAATCGAGGCAGGACAAATGGTTGGAGTCTCCTCCGTGCTCAGTGGCGGCACGAACCAGCCCCGAAGAGAGTTCATCACCAACCTTATTCAACTCGAGCCTCAGGCGCTTGGAAACGACTTGGGAAACCGGTTGTGGGACATGTTGGTCGGGCCACGGTCCTCTTGTCTAGAGGACAGACGGGCCGGCTGGACTATCTTGAACAGCTCTGTTCACAAGACATCATTCCGCAACCCCTACCTCCAGACCTGTCTTTCCCGGTTTTTACCTGCCCTGCCGCCTTACTGCTTGTGCGAAGGGGTGCTTGAGATTGTCCGGATGGAAATCTTACCCCGTGTTGCTGAAGAGGGTGACTTGGCACTGGATGATGCAGATAGTGTTGCCAGGAGCAGTCTTGAGCAGCTATGGCGTCTGATACTCGAGGCAGAAGATGAGAGACTCGTTGATGATTCGATTACAACATTGGCGCGCGAGATCTACGTCGAAAGCAAGTATATGTTGTCAGTTTCGCTCCATCGGGCTCGCTTGATCCACTTGGCTTTGGTAAACCGTTGTCTACGGCAGCTTCGGGAGGCTGCTCAAAGGGTCAAAGCCTCTAGCGACGGGACACAAAGTGGCGAAGACGAGCCCATGGTAATTGTTGCGACTGAGGATCAGATGCGGGAACAAGAAAGAACCTTTGTCAGGTCTTTGAAGTTATTGCGTTACTTCTTGGAAGTTCATCAGTCGAGCCCCAACTTTGCAGCTCCAGACTTGCGAACCCTCATAACCGAAGCCCCCTATACGGTTGAAGGCGACTCTGCCGAGCTCAAGTATCAGTCTTTCGATGGCACTCGTCAGACAGAAGTCCGCCCATTGAGTATTGGCAGGCTGAACACGGCTGCGTCTCTCCTTGCAAGTCTGCGACAGGAAACGGGCTTCGACAACTATCGGGTTTACTATCGGGGGCGCCCATTTCTCCCGAATGAGCATGAAATCTGCAAATCGTTGGCAGACCTGCGGGTCCATGATGGACTAATCCTAGTGAAGCGTGAGGATGATTGTGTTTTCCCCTCCACCGGAGTGAAGCCAGGGGCGTCACCCCTAGAAGTGGAAATCGCCGCGCATTTCGACGAATTATGGGAATGCCTTAGCATGGAGGAGAAACTGGCTCAAGAGGTATGTACTATCCTGCTCATCCCAAGCGACTATCAAACTAACTTGGATAGATCTATCATTTCCTTATAAGGCTTCCCACTGACGGACATATCCTGAAGTCGATACACAACGGCAATGTGTCATATCGAGATGTGTTCCCACCAGGGCAGCCTTTCAAATCCCTCTACGCTGTTCACGCCCTTACTCAATACACTGAGGCTGCCTTTCATGGCAGGATCAGCGTTGCGATGGAGTCTATCGAAACTCCTCGTCAACCGGTGTCGTATCCACAAGCGGTGCAGAATTCCATGTCCCTGATTGTACAAGCCATATCCAGCGAGGATGTGTTCGATGGTTCTTCCATGGAACTGCGGTTGAAGCTCACAAGCTCATTGATACACTCCTTCCTCCACTTCCTGACCAGTGAGTTGGTCCTACATTGTACCAAGGCTTACAAGATTAACCCATCTTCTTCAGGTATAGACACCCCGGTAGGCTCGCTTGCAATCGAAGGACTCGACACTCCAAGGCCTCAACGCTTGGTTGAAATCTTGACGGGTGCCATTGCACGCCCAGACGAAGCGGCGTTCTCGCTCATATCTGGTACTTTGGCCGTGATCTTGCGTTTAGGTCTGAAAAACCATGCATTCTGGAAACAACTCGACGCCGTTCCCAACTTCTCGATGCTTCTCGGCAGTATGCTCTTGCACGATCCCCGCAGGGGTGTCCGTGCAGTAACGGCAAAGCACATAGAGGACGTCGTCGCGGCAGAGGACCAATTGAACCCCCATCGCGAATCCGAATCGGAGGTTTCGAGTCATTCACTGGAGACGCCGACGCCGCTGGCTCAATACTTTTGGACAGTGGTTTCAGAACTTCTGCCAAAGACTATCAAAGCGGCCAGACAGTGCGAAGAGCTTTTCAGCATAGCTAAGGCTCTCCTCGTCAGGATCACCACTCGTTCATTGGGCTTCATCGATATACCCAGAGTTGCCTCTCAAACCAGTCAGCTACTGCTCAGCCATGTCTCAACTCAAGTATGACTCTCACCTATATCAGGAAGTAAAGACGAAGTGCTAACTCATTAAACAGGACGCAGGCCAAACAGAGGAGAGTGATCCCGTGGCAAAAGGTCTCACATCGCTCTTGCACCTCTCCTTGCAAATCGATGGATCTTCAGCCACGTATGATGCATTGCCATTGTGAGTTTGCAATTTCCAGTACACGATGAAGTCTAACATTCATAGGGATCTTTCACAAGAGCTCTTCTGGACGCATCTTTACCCAAGACCAAGAAGTCAATCGGAAAACCCCGTGCCTAGGGTTATCTTGGATACTGAGACACGAGCAATGCTATGTGGTATTATTGTAAGCCTCGTCAAGCTAGACAAGCAGAAACTTGGATCTGTTCTAGAATCCCTCAATGAGCAGGTACCTTTCTACGAACAAGAAGACGGTATGTACCACTCGCTGGCTTTCTCATCTGGACATGGAACTGACGTCACAGATCCGTACCTCTACGAACTGTCGTTCCAGTTCGATAGAGTGAAGGCCCTACGATCTCGCAGCGGATATGTCGGCCTACAAAACCTTTCCAACACCTGCTATCTCAATTCTTTGTTCACACAGCTCTTTATGAATACCGAATTTCGGCGTTTCATCATGACCTCGTCGATTCGCGAAACAGACGAATCTCAGCGGCTTCTCTTCTTTACGCAGAAACTGTTCGGTTATATGCAGGAAAGCTATCGTCGATATGTAGACCCTACTAACGTCATTGGCTCGATCAAGACTTACGACGATACCCTCATCGACATCCATAACCAGATGGATGTTGACGAGTTCTACAACCTGCTCTTTGATCGTTGGGAAGGGCAGCTAACAACGAATGACGAGAAGAAAAAGCTCAGGTCGTTCTACGGTGGCCAGCTGGTACAGCAAGTCAAGTCGAAAGAGTGCGGTCACGTTTCCGAACGTTTGGAGCCTTTCTCTGCCATCCAATGTGACATCAAAGGGAAGAATAGTCTAGAAGGTAGCCTTCAAGCCTATGTGGATGGCGAGCTCATGGAAGGCGGTGAGTTCCCCTTGGCCTTGGTTGAGCTATGGCTTATTGATTATTTCCAGACAACAAGTACAAGTGCTCGACTTGCGATCGTCACGTCGACGCTGTGAAGAGGTAAGATCCATTCCTGCTAATCCGAAGATCAACTTTCTCATCCTTTGGCAGAGCTTGTTTAAAGGACATCCCCGACAATGTCATCTTTCACCTCAAGAGGTTTGACTTTAACCTCCGCACTCTGCAAAGGAGCAAAATCAACGACTACTTCTCATTCCCCACTCAACTTGACCTGCGACCTTACACAATTGAACACCTAAGCGAACCGTCGGATGACACCAGTAGCGAGGACATATTCGAATTGGTCGGTGTTCTTGTCCACTCCGGCACAGCGGAGTCTGGCCACTACTACTCCTACATCCGGGAGCGTCCGACCTCCAACGACCGCCATAACTGGGTCGAGTTTAATGACGATACGGTTACGCCGTGGGACCCAGCCATGCTCGAGGGCTCTACCTTTGGCGGCCCCGACGCCCGCCCGCCGTACGACGCCAACGGGATAATGTACGACAAGACATATAGTGCCTATATGCTCTTTTATCAGCGCGCGTCGTCCCTAAAGGCCGATCAGGAGAGAGTGTGCAAGTCAGGTACCCTGGTTCCTCTGTCGGTTGAAATGCCGGAGGCTCTTAGGAACCACATTCTCGATGAGAACACGGTCCTACTTCGACGACATTGTCTATTCGATCCTAGCCAAATGCCCTTTGTCAGGGCGCTGTTTGATCAGGCAAAGAATCTCTACGACAATGAGACTTCTGAATTCAGTCAGGACCCGAACAGGAATTCAGCAGTGCGGCCTGAGCACAATTTGAAAGACTTGGCAATGGAAGTGCTGCTCAGCCATCTGGACCAGGTTGTCACAAGGTCTAAAGATGTTCCTGATTTTTCAGCGATATCGAAGATGGTCAGTGATGCAATCCGCTCTTGCCACCAATGCGCACTCTCGTTCTACAACTACTTCAACACGCGGCACGCAGCCCTTCGCACACTGCTACAAAGAAATCCTGACCCAAGCGTTCGGTATTTCATGAGCAAGGCATTCATCTGGGCTCTTGAGAAGATCTCGGAGGCACTTCCTATGGTATACGACAATTCACAAGTGACAGAGCCGGGCCCCGATGAAGCTTATACAGACGTTGTAGCGGACGCCAGCATCATTGGGAATGGACAGTCTGTTCTCGAGGGCACGATGCGCATCTTTAACCACCTATGGCGATATTTCCATATACACATCAGAGCCTGGGACGAATTCTTCAATGCCATTCTTGGCTTCGCCAAACTTGGGGACCGCGAGGTAGGCATACTACTGGCGCATGATTATCTTGTCAAGTTGTTATACGTTGTATCGGCCGATGAGATGATGGAACTTCCGTCGAATTATGTCCGGATGCTGCATAACATCAGTCGGCGTATGAGCACGCGTCCGCCATCGTACCAAGTCATCCTCTCCTTGATTAGCCATCTGCTGCAAAATCTCGAGCCAGAAATGAGCTCAGAGACAATCGTTGAGGATCCAAGAGAGAGGCTTGATGGCATGCAGAGTCCTTTCAACTGGTCTTCAGAGGAAGTCAATATCTTGCACTGCAGCTTGGATGACCAGGGATCAAGCACTTTCGTCGAGAAACTCATTGAAATTGGTCAAGCCCATACCACTACGGATGCTATAATTCGACTGCTTACTGGGACCGGACGCGAGATGGACTTTATGATGCTGTGCACTCTGAAGAAGAATATCCGATGCGATATATCGACGCAGCCCATAGATCCATTCCTGAGGGCAGCAGCCGCCTACCTTGAAAGCACAGGATCGGTGGAAAATGCCACTAAAATGGTTCATCACGTTTCTCTGCAAGCTCGAAACCTACAGAACTCGGAGGGCGCCCGCTTTCTCCGTTTTTTCGAGGTCGCTCTACATATCAACCGGCCAGAAGAAGATATCGTGGACCCAGTACGCGCTTTCGCCCTCAGTACTATTCCGACATGGGCTCCCGACCTGCTTCTGTATCGAGACTACACCATCCGATCCAATGCTGAAGAATTCTTCAAACGACAGCTGTTTCAACAAAGGCCCGAATTAGATGATGATGATGATGAGGAGCGAAATGATAGTGTCAGCGACATTACTCAGACAATCAAGCGCATCGGGGTTGCGTGCCTAGCCTACTTGAAGGAAAACTATGTTGAGAGAGGAGCACAGCTGGAGCGCACTTTTGCTAGCCATATGTTGCGTACCATTGGGCAATGCACAAGGGTATGCGATGCAAATCCCGAGGCTCAAGATGAGGATGACGTCGAGTTCTTCACAATGCACAATGGTAAGCGTGGACTGAGGCACGACCGGCTTGACTTTGCCTGTGCTAACTTGTGCCAGATATCATGGACCCTTTGAGCAGCCTGGTTGTCGACGATGATATGGAGGAAGAAGGGTCCGGTATGTTCCAATCACTCAGCGAATCGGACACGACCATTGCAGACTAGCATGACAGCTGACGGCGAATGAAGAATGGGAAGGATCTTGCGGCTCGTCAGACCAGGTCGAGGACGTTGTGGAGATGGATATCCCGACGCTGAACGATATGAAGAAATGGGGTTTGGGATAAGTTACATCAACAACAACAACGGCCACGTAACTATTGGGAGATGACAAAGGTATATGTGACTGTCGAGGGGAAACGGCGTTTCGGGTTTGGTCTTTCGTTTTCTATTGGCAAAATGCCCTCTGCTGTTTCTTGCTCTCGATTTCTGCCCATTCTTTGTCGTTTTAACCAATCGAAGATTAGGCAAGGGGCTTGGGCGCAAGGCTGGGGTGTCATTTCGCTAGGAGTTTGGATTCTCCATTAACCGACAAACAAGATGCATGACACGGCGTGACGGCGCTAGGCAATTAATAGAGTTTATCCCGGGGACACATGGGCAAGCATAGTGCTTTGGGTGGGCAAGGATGTGGTTATCCAAGTTGAGACTTGTTCATCAAAACGACGATCCGGGTCCTGGATGGAAAGCAATGCAAGCAGCAGACTGGGGAAGTCGGCGAATGGTAGACTTTCTACTTGTATGGCCATGGTGTCTGCCCATTCATAACTGTGAAGAAGAAGAAATCCAATGGTGTCCATGCCAGCATAGGTGGCTGCAGGTGAAGATGAGAGGAAGCTGGATGTTTGGACGAGAGTATGTTGCAGCCCAAAGCACATCGCGACACGGGATTCTATTCTGAGCTTCTTCGAAACGCTCGCGGTCAGTTCCGTTTCAAAGCTCAGCCTGACCTGCTTGGCCGTCTTGAGAGAGATGGGAGGCTCGTCACGCTGCCATTGGATGTCGCATCTGAAACTGCGCGACGGCTGCACTTTGACAGCCAACCAACCACATTGTTAACCACGACGTGTACTGCTACAAGAAGAATTGATGCCACTTTACCCGTTGCCCTATTTAGCAAAGATGGACGTTTCCGTCACCCGTAATAAACATCGACCGTCTTCCGAGAAGAACCATTGCCAGGCTTGGGCAAGGCTCTAAGAATAGAAGCAGATGAAGCTTACCCTCAGGTCAAACTCTCGGGAACCAATCACGTCACATCCCGGCCTGCCAGACGGGACCGGTAGCCGCCCGCCTCTGGAAATAGCAGCACTAACAAGTTTAATGCTTGGTACCTGCTGCAGGTAGCCGCTGGGACAAGGTGACAGCGAGTGGCATTGGCTGGCAGTAGCCTTGACCTCTGGGCATTTGCCCTTTGCACACACAGTCGTGTTGCCTTGTACAGAGTGTAGGCATGTGCGTCACAAGGTCCCAGCTGGCCGGGCCCCGACGGCCACATCCCCTTGTCGGCGTCATGCGTCGTTTCATGTCTGTCTGGAAGCGCCTGTGTTTTGAAATAGATCTTTGGGTCGGGCGGCCGAGTGAGGGGGCTCATGAGCTGGCCGACACTCGTCCAAGTGTTTCAGAATGTGTGGTGTAGCAGGCTGCTTGTTTATATGACTCCATTTCCCCATATCCAGTTGCGATATGTCTGGCTACCAAGGCAATCAGCACAGCGGCCGGCTTCGCTCATTCATTTTCTTGCACTTGGGCAGAACGGTCGAGGCGCTGAACGAGGCCTGTGATATCCTTCTCTATACGTTTCTCACTCTTTGTGCTTTTGTCCACTTGGTGCTCTCCATCCGTTCTGCTGGCAGGCACATTTACGTTATACACTCAACATGTCTCTGAAAGATAGGATATCGTCGCCGCTCGAGGCTGGCCCTTCTATCCTCGATGCCCACCGGCTGCCGCCTCACCTGACTCCAGCGCTTGAATACGCATCGAGTCGCCTGGCGAGAAAGTCGTTGCACATTACTCTCGTTGTCGCTCGACGAGACTATCAGCTTCCCTCCATCGTACCGCCTCTGGGGTCCCCCGGAGTGTCGTCGCCGACAACACCTCACTCGCCCAACAGCCGGTTCAACTTGTCTGGTGGTCCTGTCAGCGCCTTTAAACAGCTTGTGCGCTCGGCCCCGACAACACCTCGGGCAAGAGTGGCTTCTCCATGCTTCCCTACAGTCGCCACGGACGTCGCCAGCCCGAGAACAAGATGGCCGCTCTCGCCCACGGCGCCCCTTTCGCCCCCTCCCATGACTCCATGCACTGCATCTTCCAGCACAACAACCGACTCTATGAGCTTCGCGGCGTCAAGTCTTGCTGGTATGCGCCTGATCCACGCCAGCGACCTACCACCAAAGGCCGAGAAGATGTTGAGGCAGATACTCGAGAGGGCTGAGAAGAAGTTCCAAGTCGGGTATGTTTTCTATCCGTGACAGTCCTTTAGGTTATGCGAAACTGACATGCCCAAGGCCTGAATGGCTGTCACCAGCAGCAAGCCCTTCCGCCTGCGGCCTCACGAGCCAGCTCATACGCGGCTCGATCCTCCAGAACGAGGTCTTGTTCAGCTCCGAGGGCCTAACACTCTTGGCTCTGGACCGGCTCTATAGCGTCAAAAGTGCTCTGTCGAGCTACTCCAAAATAAAGTGCCACCTGCGCCTAGAAGACGCCGTTGACGAGCTACGCCGAGCAATATTGGCCAACAATGGTGCCAAGGTTTCCAGGTCCGACATACTCAGATCTTATGATTGGCTTGGGGTTTCCCACACGGCGCTCGAGGATCTTGACCACATGTACCGGCGTGCATACGGCGGTCCCAATCACCTAGGAGGCATCTCTAGCATGGCCAGCTTCTCGGAGCCCATCATCAAACCGGCCAGCGACTTTGTAGAGAATGAAGAAGAGATGGGAGAGGACGGATACAGTAGTGATTCAGGCATCATTGGTATTGCTCTGGGTCCAAAGCAGAACCCTCGGCGCACAGCTTCCCCGCCGAGACTACCGGTGCTAAAGCTTCAGACCAACTTCGACGTCAAGCCGCAGACGATACCACTTGCAGGCGAGGAGAATGACGAGGAGGAGCAAACGGCACGGCCCCTGGACCAGTTCCGTTTCAAGCTACAGGCATGGGATGGCTCGACCATCGACCAGGTCCTCAGCACAGACGTCCTTAGTCCTAACCTGCTGAGCCCGAATCAAGCAGGTCCGGGGCTTGGGCCCATGACGCCGAATGGATATGAAGATATTTCCCCAACGACCCAGGGAGAATGGGGGTTCCTAATGGTGGATAGTGCTTTCCAGAGCGGTCGGATGGTGACTGTTGAGACCTTTTGAGAGCCAGCAGTCTCCCTTGTCCTCTCTCCTTCTCTTGTTCTTCTGGATAAAGGGATGCGGTAAAAGCATTCTCCATATCAAGAGGACATCATGGATCAACTCTTGTTGCTTAGAGCGCGGTCGTCTCGGTGTGTCGGGTATTGATAAATTTCCAACTAAAACTTTCATACTTCGTGAAAGCCATTGAGTTACAATGGGGTATCCTGCCTATTACCATCCATATTTGTTCGATGCCTCCTTGCGGTTGCTCTTCCCCTTGGCAAAGCTGTCCTCCAGTGCCTCTCGTTGATTGTGGACATTCTGGACAAGCTGGCGGAGACTGTGCTTGCCGCCCTGGATCGCACGTACAGGGTTGTGGATCTGTTGCTCCCCAGCAGCGCGTAACGCTTCATTGTGCTCATACTCCTTGTCCATGTTAAAGTTGATGACTCTCTTGGCGCCCTGGTCTCCGCCCCCACGGCCGAACAGCTCTCGCCTCTCTGCAGCGGAAAGATGAAGGTCATCCGCAATGGAGCCGAGCGACTCGGAACCCAGCGCAGTAGTTGCCATCGGGCCAGTCTGCGCTTCGCTCGCGTACTGTGCGTAGTCGCCGTAGGCGCTGTTGTCGTGCTCGGTTGCTGTGGCTGGAGTAGCAAAGAGTGGCTCATACACGCCGCTCTTTTCTTCTGAAGATGCTGCAGACTCCAAAGGCTCCTCGGTATGCATTGAAAACAGCGAAACCTTCTTGGGCGGAGCCGGAGCTGCCGCAGACGTTGAACCGTGTTCCGCTGGTGTCGCTATTGTGTTGCTCTTCTCCTTCAACGGAGATGGGGGCACCGCTGATTTTGCCATGCCCAGCTTTGTGTTCTTCTTCTTCGTCGTATTTCGTGCCACTGAGAGCGGCTTGAACATCAACGGCTTCCCAACTAGTTTGACATCCTCCTCAGATTTCTGGCCCTCTGGGATCGATGGCTGGGCAGCGGCTTTGGGCTGGGGTAGAACCATGCCACCAGATGGCTTCTCCGAGTCAAAGGCGTTTCCCTTGTCTGTATCTCGACTGAATCCTGGCGCGGCGCTCGTCTTAAAGCTGATTCCTGGTCTGCTGCTGTTGCTCTGCGGCGCAACGGCAGGCTTCGGCTTGTTCGCATTCTTCGGTGCTGGTAGAAAAGAGTTGAACCCGGAGAACAGACCACCGCCTGCTGTTCTAGCACGTTTTGCTGGGGGCTCGTCGTTTGACTGGTTGGGTTTTTCGACTGATGCCTGCGGAAGACTGACGACGATTTTGCCTGGATTAGACCGGTCGACGACTTTTTGGAATGGCTTCTTGGAAGACGATGAAGCGACTTTTTGGGTTGGCTTGGGCGGAGCCTCGACCTCAGCCTCGGAGCCCGACGATTCTGACTCGGAATAATCAACAAGGCCCATGATGCAGAGTTGAACAAGTATGCGACAAGAAAGATGGTTTGGGAAAAGCGCAGCATCGTCATGGTGGTCAACTTGCCTTTCGGTACGTACCCACATCGTACGCCACATGTCTTCACTGGCAGGGCAGGTTTGCAGCCTTATGGCATCAGCCACAGTTCCACGAGGCTGAGCAGTGGGTGGTGACCCCTCGTCAAGTCGAGAGACGACTGACATTCAACGCTTCCTTCGCACCTCGTCTGGACTTTGCCTCCGTCTTTCTGATGAAAGAAATGTGAGCGCATGAAAAGCGTTTCTTGAACCTTCTGGCTACGTGCCATCTATTGCCAAACCCTCCATCGTCATGTCTCTCATCCAACTCGAAGAGTAAGCCTTGTCCCACCAGCCTTGGAGGCAAGACTCAGGTCGTCTCTAAACACTAACACGCGCCCAACCCCCAGATTGGTGTCATACCAGCTCCGGACAAGCTATCTCAACGATATTGCTGACGGTGTAGGCGAGCGCTTACTCAACATCAACGATGGCTTCCTAAACTCGGCGCCGTTCAAGTCTGCTGGATGGCGCCCGAACTCGTCACATACCAAGCGAACACATTCACCCCCGATACCCACTGCCATTGCCTCCGAATACTTCCAAGCCCCGCGTCAGGCCGGCCTGACTCTCGAGGATGGGGACGAAGATGGGGGTATGCTCACTGCTGGGGGGTCCGACACCATGGGACCTGGGATGGCCATCAAACGGCGCAGACGCCGGGAGCAGATGGAGGAGGAGGACAGCAGCGATTTGAGCGACGAGAGTGACGATGATACCGATCAGCGAGCCGCCCAGCAAATCAAGTTTGCCAAAATGCCCGTCAGGCATCGCGCCGGGTCGTCTCCTCTGCAAAACGCGGGTCTCAAGCAAGCTGGGACCGTTTCGCCACGAGCGACCCGCAGAGGGTCCCAGTCGGCGTTGGAGACAGTCAAGGAGAGGGCTCGGCGAGATACCGTCACCAGCAGTGAGATTTCGTCGGAAAACGAGCTGGATGTCCCAGCCTACCAGAGACACCGAGAGGCTGCAAGGGCTGCTGCAAGAGCTGCAAAATTGCAAGCCAAGATACTAGAGGAACCCACTCCGGGGTTGAAGAGGGCAGGAACAGCCCTTTTACCAGAGGAAGAGGAAGATTCAGACGAAGCATCGGATCTGTCAGATGACTTTGTCCAGAGTATCGACTCAGCATCCATCTTGGACGGTGTCGAGAATACTATAAACGCATCGCCCTCCCACCAAGTGGTCGGCACTCCACCCAAGAACTTTGTTCGGCGGTCTACAATCCGAAGGTCACGAGTGCCGACACTGCCCGTCGTTCTCGGGGCTTTACCTCCCCCCCGACCCATGAGTACGATCCGACCGCTCAGCGTCGTTCAGCCAAGGAGCTTGCTATCCGCTGCCCTCAAGGCCAAGCAGCACAAGGCCGATATACCCTTCCAAAAGTACGCCCACTATGGCGGACAAGGTTCGCAGGGCTCCATTGCTGCTCGAATCTACGCGCCATTCTCCAAGAAGCCCGGTGAGCCATTCAAAGTCTCCATCAGGTCACGCGTCCAGGATGGCCAAGGGGCCGAGAGGGCCGTCACTGTAGCCGACCTCATCGGGTTGAGTCTATATCGGTACAATGAAGAAAAGAGAGAGCCGCCCATCCCATCAGACAAGCTCAACATCAACTGGTGGACCCTCCGCATGGTGGAAGAGGGTGGGGAGGTGGACGATGATTTCCCTCCATTTGAGCGAACCAAGCCGCTCACCTCTTTTACTACTGTCAACAACGCAAACATGCGCGGTGGAGGTAGGGGCAGGTCAAACTCGACAGCGTACGACGACTTTGCCTTGGTCGAAGCGTCGGAAGAAGAGTTTGCAAAGAACAAGAGCCTTACACCACAGGAAGACGAGTATGAGGAGCCAGCAGGGTCGCAAGAGGCAGCAGCTGAGCCAAAGCGAGACGACAGTGATGCGACACCCAAGAATACTCCAGGCGCCAGCATGAGCCCATTCGCGGCGCCGACGCGGCCGCGGCAGAATCCGATTGTCACGACGACGTACCGTTCGAATGCGCCGTTGGCAGACATACCGCAAACCCCGGCCTCGGCGCCAAACACGGCACGGGGTCACCAGAAGCTGCTCCGGATCCACATCATGTCGCCAGAGGCACCGCCGGGCCAGAGTGTGACACTAGACGTTACCACGGACACGTATCTTGCTGAGGTGCTCGACATGGTGTGTCGCAAAAGGCAGCTGGACAAGGCCAACCATGTTCTCAAGCTGCCGGGTTCCGGAGCAGTGGTCATGATAGATCGACCAGTGTCTTCCATTGGCAACATGTGTGACCTCGAGCTGTACCGGCGGCGGTTCGCGACAGACGGACCGCTTACCGCCACTGGGTCGCCGAGCAGCTCATCTCCAAAGATGCTGCCTCTGTCAGAATCGTCTGTACAGAAACGCGGCAAGAAAATGATTGGTAGCCACCCGTTGGCGCAAGAGGCGCTCACGCACGGCGAGTTCAGCAACGCCAGCTACAAGAAGTACACGGTCTGGCGCAAGCAGCCGATGCGAATCGTGGGGATGAGCGAGCGCATTCTGGTGATTGACGGCGAGTACATTCACATTATGCCCGCGTCGGGCGGAAAGGCCTTGCACGACGGTGGGGGCAAGACAACGACGGTGCACTTTAGCAACGTGGTAGGGTGCAAAGTGCCCCGGAAACACCCCACAAATGTCAAGGTTGGTGCATCCCTGGGGAGGCTATTTATTCACTGATCGACGTAGATGCGCAGCGCTAACACGGGATCAAAAATAGCTTGTTGTGTACAAGGCCACGGAGAGCAAGCGCTACGACTTTGAAGCCCGCAGCGCGCATGAAGCTGCGGAGATTGTGGAGGAGCTGCGGAGAGGCATCTCCCCGTACCGGGAAGTGGAAGGGTGGTGAGGGTAAACATTGAGGCCCTTGAAGACGTGCTGGCCAGGCAACACAACACACCTTTGTGCCTGTGGCTGCTGTCAGTTGGAGATGCGGCTGTCTGCTGTTGCTTGGCTGCAGGTGACGCCGCCGTCGTTTGGATTTCTAGTGCTGGACGTCTCAAAGCTGGGACTAGTGCCAGAACCAAAGACGGCGCGACACGAGGCGTCGTCGAGGCGTCTGGAGGCGTCTGGACGTCGAGGCGTGGCAAGACGAGGGAGAGGGGCGTGCCGCAACGATGCCGCCTCATCCGTCCGTACCTTGCTTGGGATGGCTTGGTCTTGGTCCTGGTATGTACGTCAACACTGCCAGCAGATTGGGGGGGATCAAGGAGGCATCCCATCGATGGCTATGCGATTGTCATGGGCATCGAGAGGCTATCCTATCCTACATACACATGTCACTCTGGCACCACGACTTGGGCGCAGGTGCATTCGCAATCATCATCAATCAATCGTCAATTGACGGATGTGGCCCACAAACTCAATCCCAGTTTTGCCCACCGCCCAAGCCGCGCGATTGATGGAGGGCGGGCGGGCTGGGTGCGACAAGTGGCTATTTATGCATCAAGGGCCGCCATGCATACTTGGCTAGCCAGGCTTGTGCACATCCCATGCCTATTCCAGCCAAATCGCAAATTCTCAAGCGTTGAGTGCCGCGCGTCAGGTGTTGAAACCTTAGACATGTAGCACACGTACCTTGAACATCATACCTCGCCTGGCCTGGTGCTAGAGCTCGAGCTCAAGCTCGAGAGGCATAAGGCACAAAGCACGAGGCACGAGGGGACAGCAGTTGGCTGGGATGGTTGGAAGCCAACCCGGAGGCAGATGGAAGAGCTCAAGCGCCAAGGAGCCGCACAGGCAACCAGCGGCAATGAGTATTAGTATGTATTACTTACTGTAGCAATCTCGTCCCGCAAGGAGAGGGGGGTTTGTTGCAATCGGGCCCATTCCTCAACATGGCGGGAATCCAGGAGCTGGGACGAATCAGGCACCAAACAAAACAATCTACTCAAGCCACTGTCAGAGAGACGACAAGGCAGTGCTAGGCTAGCCTGTGGCAAAAAGAAAGGAAGGAAGAAACAAGGAGAAGAACGAGAAAGAAAATACAGGATTTCGGCGCTGCAAGCACGCACAGTACGGGACCGAGTCGCGCCATCTGTCGCTTCTCTCGGCGCCACGCCAGTTGCTCGTATCGTACATACGTGTGCGTTCCTACAGGATGCATCTAGCGATAGGTAGCAAATACGACCGGCCGAGGAAGCGCATACAGTGTGGCCGCTCTTCGGGCCCTTTCATCACTTGTCGCCTGCCGTGCTTCCTTGGCACCTTGGCCATGGCATGCAAGGCCCATGCTCGATCGACTCAGCGCAGTGTCTGTCGTGCTGTTTGTGCTTGGGGACCCCAGGGACCCCTTGGCTCGTTCGCAGCATCACGGGTGCTATATGTCCATCACTATCAGACAAGCCAGGACCTGCATAGCTCACGAACGAGCCTTGGGGAGGCCAAGCCGGGGCAGGACAAGTCTTGGCGACGTTATCCAGCTCGAGATGACTGGAAAAGACGGCAACTGGTAGAATCAGAATCATCTTCAGCCATGCTGCCTGTTCCCCAGGCTCTTTCTTTGTCGTGGATCTGGAGACGAGGCAGCTCCACTGTGACGCAACCAGCCAAGGATGCTATCCACGACGCTTTTCCAGCCCCGGTCCATCAAGTGGAGTACCGTCGAGAGGCCAAGACGCGAGACCTCAGCTTATGATGCATTGACGACATCGGGGAGCCTTGAGCCGACTTGCCGACCAGCACAGGCCGCCGACTCAGCACAGCACAACACGCCCCAGAGCCGGGCAACAGGGGCTGCGTGGCTGCGTGGCTGCGTGGCTGCCGAGGGACGCGCTTGCGCAGCCGCTCTGCGTTGGATGGCTGGCTAATACCTTTATTGCTGTGCCTGAGCTGACAATGCAATGCAGCTGGATAGGTACGGACGTGTACATGGCACACACTGCTTTCGAGGGACGTGCAGGTCCAGCTTTTCCTTGTCCGCCACTCTCACTGCCTGGGCCTCGGGACGGTGTGATCACTCACAGACGGCTGGACTTGCATCTACAGACAATCGACGGATCAATGGACATGGTTCGTGGATATACGATGGGGCTTGGATATGGCGACGGCCACGGTCACTCGGCGACCAGGTATTAGTTACAGATACCGTCCCATCACGCATAAGCTTCCAGGCCACACATACACAGGCTGCAGAAAGCAAGAGAAACAAGCTGGAGCAAGTCTATTTTGTCTATTTCCGGCAAAAGATGAGACAAAGCAAGCAAGCAAGCATCCAGCCAAGGCACCACCACATAGCCCACTCTTTTTCCCAACCCAGAGACGCCTCTCGGCATCGTCATAATCCAGTCAGCGCACCGCAACGAGCAGGTTAAGCAGGCTGAGCAGGCTGAGGCCGAGCAGGCCAAGCAGGCCAGGCAGGCCAGGCAAGGGTGGCGGTACCTGTGAGTACTTGGGATCCCACGGCCGTGCTGCTGTACTATGTATATACCTTGTCTGGTTGCCCCAGCTCGGCCCAGTCCAGCCTGGGGCTTGGTTTGGAGGCGAGTATCCGCAGAGACCTCCTTGACTTCTCTCGTCTCCTCTCCTTCTCCACCGTGTCTGGAGTCTGGGGGTCTGGCCGGCTGGCTCTCATCGATCGATGGGCCAACCTGTGCGATGCAGCCGAGGGGGGTGTGTATGTAGACCATCTCCAGGACGCCCTTTTATCCATAAAACGCCGTCCTCTCGACCACTACTTGATTGACACTGCTTCTCTTTTCCCTCTCCTCTCTTCATCCTCATCTCTCTGTGATATAGACCTTGAAAAGCTGTCTCTTCTGTTCAACATTCATTCACATACTTGTTCATATCAACAACCTCCACAACCATCATCATGAAGTTCTCCGCTGTTACCGTTGGTGCCATCATGGCCGCCGTTGTCAAGGTACGTTCCCTGCAGCTCTCTCCCGCAATCAAGATAGTCCTCAACTGACCCATTGCTCTCCAGGCCCAGTCTGAGACCGTCACCGTCCCCCCCAATGCCGTCCCCACTGGCGACAACGGTCCCATCGACCGCCTCAGCACCGCCCTCGAAGGCCTCTCCTCCGAGATCCTCGGTGGCGCCTCTTCTCGCCTCTCCTCCGTCATCGGCGACGTCTCCAGCCGCGTTGGCGAGGTCTCCAGCCGCATCAGCACTGCCGAGGAGGGTGCCTCCGCCTCTGCCTCCGAGCTCTCGGACCGCATCTCGTCCCTCTCCACCCGCGCCACCGGCATCCTCGGCGGTAGCAGCAGCGGCACTCCCACCACCACCGTCACTGCCTCGGAGACGGAGAACACGGTTGCCGCCAGCCTGAGCTCCGCCCTCGAGTCCGCCACCGACTCTGCTGCCTCTGAGAGCATCCAGTCTGCCATTGACGAGGCCACCGCCTCCGCCGAGGAGTCTGCCACCGAGAGCGCCGAGACTGGTGCCGGTGCCATGCCCACTGCCGCCGTCGCCATGGGAGCCCTCTTTGGTGGTGCCGCCGTCTTTGTCAACATGTAAAGATAGCCACGGCTACTTTTTTTTCTTCAAGATTTACTGCGAAATGGCTGTCGAGGCACGAACCTGAACTTTGGACAAAACAACGTCTCCACTCCACCCCTCGAAACCGGAATGGGGGTGGAGAGGGGTTCGAATAGAGTCCCGTATTGGATGACGAGGCGCACGTACGGCATGGTATTAATGAGTTGACCCGCCGGTGGCCCAGGACGCGTGGACGCTTCCCATTGTTGGCGTTGCACGAATACCTAACCGCCGGCTGGGATCCCGGGATGGAATGGATACTCTGGCATGGGAACCTCCCATCACCACATGCCTCTATCCCCCTGGTGTAACCTGGTCTCGGAAAGTAGGGGATATAGAATTCTTTGAACAGATTAATGAAATAAAACAACCCTGCCACACTTGGGAATTGCCACTATGCAAATGTGATTGAACACCACGACTAAGACATGTTTCGGTGTGTTCCGAGATCAATATGCACGGGCCGTTGCTGTGGTTTCACAATGAATTCCACAACATGGGGGGGCTGGCAGAATGCCCATCCTCATCAACTCGCAGCATTCCAGCCGCGCCACGTCTATCCAGCTCCGGAATCGTAGGAACCGCGGCATCGGCACAAAATCCCTGGCCTACACCCCCAGACTTTTGCTCTCTCCACCCAAAGACACGATATGTACGTCAATCCTGGATGACAATGGCCCCTGTAAACAAACATTGGGGAGACTCAGCTCACCCACAAAGTGATCTGACGTGCTCGCGTGACCCCATGCTCGAAGCAGGGGGGGGTCAAGTAACATGGCATGTCGGCAGAAAGCTCTGGCGATACGACATTGTTGCCGAAGCGAAGCGAATGCTACATGGGATTTTCAGTCTTGGCGGGCGCGTCATGGAGTACGTATGCCATCATTCCAATTGCCTTGGAACAGAGGAAAAAGACAAGAGTGGTTTTCCGCAAAATGAAAAGGGGGTTTGGAATGAAACAGATGGTGGGCTGCCTTGTTGGCTTCCCTGCTCTACTAGCTTCTTTGCAGCTAACTAGGATTTTCATAATTCGGGTATCTAAATGGTTAACCAAGGAAAATACGACGTGTGCAACATGTACAAGGGCAGGCAACACATCAACGAGTATCGCACGGGCATCATGTCTTGGCCCGCGTCTCGGCCCACAGCCTGTCGATGATTTGGAAGACGGCTGTGACGCTCTTCATGACTCCGTCGTCCATCTGTCCACCCAGCCGCTGCTGGATCTTGTCGGGATGCCAGCGCACGCGCTCGTCCTTGAGCTTGGCCACGAATGCCGTCTCGCCAACCTCGCCCAGCTCGAGGCCATGCATGAAAAAGACCCGGACGGCGTCCTCGTCGACGTCGTCGGGCCGCCCGCTCTCGACCGGCCAGTCCATCGTGGCAGGCGCCCCGTCCCAGCTCGCCCACGCTCTGGCGTAGTCCTCCCACCGCTTGACCCAGTGCCGCCGCTGCCGCCGCTCCTCGCCCCGCCGTAGGCTGCGCTCCATCTCGTCCTGTATCTTGCGGCTGTGGCGATGCTCGGCCTCCTTGCGCTTGCGCGCCTCCTCCCTCCGCGCCCGCTCCTCGAGAAGACCCGCGTGCGTCTTTTCCCACATCTTCTGGCGCACGTAGGCTGCGTATTCCTCCTCCGTCATCTGCTCCAGCTCGCCTGTCGGACCGACCTTTTCGCTCGGGTATACATGCACGGGCTGGCCGTAGACACCCTCCCAGTACGCGGCGCCTTCGTCGTCGGCCATGGCGTCAAAGAGCGACTGGCGAAAGGCTGCCTCGGGATCGAGGGCGGGCGGCTCATGGGGATTCGGCGGGGTAGGTGACCGATGCCGTCGACGGTGGCGGTGATGGCGTCTGGAGGAACGGTGCTGGGAGTCGTCTCCGTCGGAGCGGTGGTGTCGAGAGGAGCCATGAGGAGAGTCGTCTCTCTCGGTACGGTCCCGGTGCCGGTCGCGGGATCTCCGCCGACGAGACTTGTGATCCTTGAGCTTTAGGCGCGAGCGTCTCGGCTTTGTTGTGTCGCCCTCGTCATGCTGGTCGTCCACGGCGACACGCTGCGACGGCGCAGCAGCCGGCGGCGATTCTCTCACGGGCTTGTGGCTATGCGACTCGGCAGTTTGCTCATGGCGGGGCAAGTCTGGGTTGATGGATGATAGTATATGGCGTCTCCTTTCTGATTCCAAGGCATCGCCCATCATGGAAGGGCCATGCGGAGCAAGGTGCAGTCTCGGATGAAGAATTCGTCGTGGCTGGCGGGGAGATGATGGAGATGGAAATGGTAAATGCGTCAGTTGCCCACACTGACGGTGGGTTGAGCACGGGCCATGGGTTGTTACTTGTCCGCTTAATTATCATGGAGATTCCACGTGCTCCCTCTTAACACAGCAGAGGCCTCATGAGATTTCTCAAGCCTCGATATTCTCAATTACACGGCCCAATTATCTATAATTGAGCAATTGTCCGTCTCCTCAATTACTTACAACTGCGCCGTTGTACAAGATAAAATACCTACATGTAATACGGAGTTAAGTACGATACCTACAGAGACGCACTGTTACAGTGGCCCAGATCGCTGTTAGCGCTTCGTGCCCCTGTAAGGCTTGCGCTAACGGCGCCGAGGGTTCCCCCTCCAAGGCCCCACCTCGAGCCAATCGATTTGCTCCAAATTGTCCTGTCGTGTCGCCGTCTATCCCTCGCCTCCTAATCATCAGCCTTCTCAGCTTGACGACGGCCATCATTTCCTCGGAGTACCAGAGCTCCACGGCAACACCCCCGACGATGCGCAGATAGAATCGATAATTCAACTTTGCCTTGCCTTGCCTTGCCTTGCCTTGCCTTGTCTTGGGACCCGCCATTGAGCCCTGCCTCCCCCGACTCCAGCCATCATGGGCGGCATCTTGCTCCTCCTCGCGTTATGCGTACGTCTTCCCCCCTTCTTCGCTCCTCCAACGCATTCATTGTGCGAGAACCAAAGACTAACAGATCGCATCTAGGTCGTCATGGCCCTGGCGTACGTCTGATGCGCAACACTCGATCCTGGCTGGTACGAGCAGACGCTAATGTGGACAATAGTTCGTTCCTGGCCGGGGCCCTGCCGCTCTCCATGACGCTATCTCAGTCGCAACTCCGATTGCTCTCCAGCGTGGGAGTCGGCATTCTCGTCGGCACGTCCATGATTGTCATTATACCCGAGGGAATCGAAGCCGCTGCCTCTCCGAGCGAGGCCGTACACGTACACCGAATACGAAGCTTGATGCGCCGCTCTCCTTGGAATCTTGGCTTGATAGCCCACGAACTCGACGTCTTTCCTGCCCCGTCCAAGAAGCGCTGGGCAATCGCCGATGAGGATGCCATTGAATCCCACATCGTCGTCCCACACACTCCACGGGGCTCCTCTGCGAAGCGGGTAGAGGATGAGCCCGCGCTCGACCTACCGCCAAAGAAGGCACCTGCTGCAGACGAGCACGACCATTCGGACGGAAAGAAGGACAAGGGCGACAAGGATCATGGAAATGAAAAGGAAGCGGGACATGAGCACCAAGACGGGCACGCGCACGAACACAGCCATATCCCCACGTTTGAGATTGGCTTCTCGCTCATCACAGGCTTCTTGTTGATGTTCCTCATCGACAGACTTCCGAGGCATGCAACCGAAAGCCTTCAATCAGCACCCCAAACGCGACACATTAGTCTAGACAACCTCGGCGGCGATACCGCCGCAGTGGAGGAGTCGGATGGGTTTCTGGGTTCCCTCACCCCGACACCCAGGCGTGCCAGGAGCCTGGCGACTACGACGGGCCTTGTTATCCACGCGGCCGCCGACGGAATTGCCATGGGCGCTTCCACCACGGGCTCGGACATGAAGCTGGGGTTCATCATCTTCATCGCCATCATGATCCACAAGGCGCCAGCTGCTTTCGGCCTCACATCGCTGCTCCTAAAACAGGGTCTCTCGAAACGAGCAGCCCGCGGTCACCTCATCGTCTTCAGCCTGGCCGCTCCGGTGGGCGCCCTGAGTACGTGGCTTCTCGTCACCATGTTGGGCGGGGGCGATGGCGATGGCGAGTTGAGCCAGTGGTGGACGGGCATGTTGCTGCTATTCTCGGGTGGCACGTTTCTGTAAGTGGAAAGGGTTTCATCCGCCATTATACGAATCTTCTGATACTAACGCGCTGGGAACAGATACGTCGCGATGCACGCGATGCAGGAGGATAGTGGGCCAGAGCATTCGCACTCTCACTCTTTGAACGGTTATGCAGATGGCAACTCGGCTACGCAACGAAAACGCAAGGGTCCGCAGATGCAGGATACTTTGGCGACTGTAGGGGGCATGCTCGTGCCTCTTCTCACCCAGTTTGGGCATCACCACTAGCAACGAGGACAAGGACAAGACGATTGGTGACGACAAGACGGTTGTTTCTGTTGCGCAGTGTATAGATGGATATCTGCGGTTATACGGCGCCCGTCAATCTCTATCCCCGAGGGTTCTGGAGATGGATGGGCAAGGGATGGCTGGAATATTGTAGAACACCACTGTTGGGATGTAAGATACAACAGGTCTACGACCCCTGGCGGGTAGGCTTTACAAGTGGTCAGAGAGGGTAAAGGGTTACTTAGATGGTGTAATTGTTTTGTACATTGGGATATCTTGAATGCATCTTAGAATATTGGTGCACATCTTCAGATCAGGACGAGACATCTGCATGGCGGAGTTTGTGACTACACCCCGCACGTTGCAGCAGGACCTGAAAAGACATTATGTGAGACAGCATGGTCGATTCCATGAGATGAATAGACTCGACCGACGTCCACTGGTCGCTGTCAAAGTATTACGAACAGTTGTTGCGAGGATGATGAGGAGCGATTGTTACAGGGTAGCCGCCGAGCGAGAAGAATGCCAGCTGATTTGCAACTGAATAGGGTGACAACTACAAGGTATTGATTCTTGCTGGCTTCCAAGTATACACGTAGTGGCATTCAATAAAGGGGCATGAGTGGCTCGGAAACATGCTGGTTTCCGTGGTGCTTGTATTAACCATGCATGCATGAGTCTGGGCAATCAGTGTATCACCAAACTATTGCAGATTGGTTGCCAGCTGGCTGTCCGTCCTGGGCTCTTTGGCCTCGTCCAATTACCTCCTGGATTAGGATATGGCACACGCTAATTAGCCTGCGAAGTTGGTCATTTCCCTTGGGCGAGAGGATAGGCACCTCCCTACCTAGGTAGCTACAGTAGCTACAGTAGCACGTGCAATAGTCAGTCTCAACTCTCAAGGGAGCAGAACAACAAGTCAGCATCAGCATCAGCATCAACGTCTCTGAATCAACATGAACAAGGGCGGGTGGCTGCACTAGCGTGTCTCCACTGCTGCCACTTGCCGGTTATTCCATCTGCCGTCGAAGATGGATGCGTCCATCTACAGCCTAAGTTACAGGCTACAGGTACCTAGGGCGGGTTGAATGAAGCCTTGAAGGACTCGAGAAACGGCAGAGGGAATTGCCAATCAAGGCGGATTGACTTTAATAAACAATACAGCAAATCAACCAACCCAAAACACAAAACAATGCAGGCAAGCGTGGCAAGGGGATATGCAGAGAGAGTGTCGCATCTGCTGCACGTTCGTCCACGCATGGGCCTATTGCGGCCGTCTCTTCAGGTGAGCGGACGGACGGACGGACGGACGGAATTGGATGCGAGCCTGCAAGTACAGAGCCTTGTACTGTAGAAGAAGTATTTGCCCACGGATACTTGTCTTATTATTATCAAATACACGACCGCTTCAATATACGCCTACAGTACGTTGGGTGGCCAGCCGCTTCGAGGTGAGCCCAAGCTGGGTCCCGTCCCTGATGTTGCGGGTGGAGACATGCCCATCATTGGTTGCAAGTAGCCCATCAAACAATCATCTACCGACGTGGCAAGCCAGCTTGCAGACTCACCGCGAATCTCAATATCTAGTCGGGTAGGGATTTGGTAATGGCTACCAGATGGCACGGCATTCTTTCCGTTGGCCAGCCATGTATGGAGTGGGCGTTGGGTAGATGGCAGAGGCGGTGGGATATACGTGCTACCCAGCTCCAACAAGCCAACAACGAGGCCATCCAACTAAAAGTCAAGAAGCCAAGAAACGAGAAAGGCGCATAGGAAGCCACAGAGTGTGACGCCTGGAACCCTGCACCCAGTGATGAAAGCTCTGCTTCACCTTTGGCTGCAAGCGGTACTTGGTGCTTGGCCTGGTCACTTGCAGCCCACTTGCAGCAGCGCAGCATCAATTCGCAATGGGTCAAACAGGGAATTCCAACCAGCAAAGCAGGCACGGGGACCAAGACGGATGCAAGCTACAAAGTGTTGGTCTTGCGTGTCTTTAACATACATCTCTCGCTCTCCTTCCCCAGGAGCATTTTTCACCTTTCTCGTGATTTGTCGTAGCTGCCGCTCGTCTTTTTCTTCCTCTTCCTCTTCCTCTCTTCCTCTCTTCCTCCCTCTCTCTCTCTATCTCTCTATCTCACACCCTCGCTGTCGTCAGTCTGTTTCACCTTGGTCGCTTCACTCATTGGGCGCGGATGAGGTAGCAAAGAACAATAGACGCGACAACCGTCTGATCTCGGGCTCTTTGCTTTTTTTGCCGGCCAACAACCAACCATTGCTCCTCTCATCACCCTGCCGACTACGGATACCTACCTGCTGTTCATTGTCTGCCCCGTCACTCATTCGCCAAGAACTGCACTGCACTGCACTGCACTGCGCTACCCGAGCCAAGTCGTCGAAAAGGGACCAAGAAGAGGGTTTCGGAAACTGTTTCGCTAGCCGTGCTTGCCCCTTGCCTGGCCCCTGAGACTGAGAGAGCTATCCCCTCCCACCCGGTGCAGGCGCTCTCTCCCTCCGGCTCCGGGTGCATTTGAGTCACTGACTGACGCTCCCGTTTGATACTCGAGGGGTTGATACGCTGGAGCTCGCTGCTCGCGGCTAGCCTGCCTGCCTGCCTGCCTGGCTGTCACCTCGAGACTCGTTGGCATCAAGGTAAGGTACCTACTTAGCCTCGTCTTCGTCCACAGGAATATTTGAACGGATTCCGTTAGCGCCCCCCTCTCAATGCCGCCATCGTCTCGCCCTCTGCGAATGGACCCGTTCTGCTTGCTCTCCCGCCCCAACTCCACTCCACTTCTCGATTCAATCATCACCTCCACAGCCCGTTGCCGCTTCGCATTCTTCCCACGCCCATTCTCCTCCTCCTCGGTTGGCTCCGCCATCGCAGGTCGATCTCATCATTCTGCTTCGCATACTGACTGACCACTTTTGTCCTTTGGCTAGACTAGGCTCTTCCTGCTCGTTTCCCGCCTTCCCGCCCTCCCGCAGTCCCGCAGTCCCGCACTCCCGCAGTCCCAAACCCTTTCCCATCTTTGCGCGACCTCTGATCGCCTCGACATCGTCAACCATCTCCGCCATCCCCCTTGTTCATTCACTCGCCGACTCTTTGACTTGCTATTCCCCCATCGACATCGGCCGCTTCCTGTTTCCCACCCCGATCGTGGCATCGGCAAAGTGCGACGACGGGCTAGGCCATGGACGGCTACCAACGTCCTATGAGCTTTTCCGATAGAAGAGGAAGCGCTCTCAGCGATGAGCTTTCCCTCAGCGCCAACAACAACAGCAGCAACAACAACGCCAACATGGTGAACCCACGCCTTGAAAAGCTGCCCGTCCAGCGGCATCTGCGCGGCCCCCCGACCCCGAGCATGTCCACACCTGCTCCCGACTTCGATCAGCAGCTGACGGGCTCTCCACCACCGCCCCCAACACCCGCCGCCTCTCCTGGCCCCTCCCACTTCCAGCCGGACTGGAGTGATGCCGCCGATGATGAAGACTTCTTCCTGGCCAAAGTTCGCCAGCACTTTAAAAACTGCTCTGGTCCTCAGCGCACCCGTGTTCTTGCCGATCTTCTCAATCTCTGCACAAGCCAGCAATTAAGTTTTGTCCACCAGTTTGTTAGTCCGCTCCTTAAGAAGGACCCATTTACCAGCCTTCCGGACGAGTTGTGTTTGCGAGTAAGCCGCCCCCAAGAGCCAAGACCCTGGATTCACAGCGCTAACCTCGGCTTCAGATATTGTCCTTCATTGACGACCCAAAAGTTCTCGCACGAGCGTCCCAGGTATCAAAACGATGGAGAGATCTTTTGAGCGACGACATGACGTGGAAAAATCTTTGCGTCAAACACGACTATGGGCGGAGACTTTCCGAGGTTTCGGCAGCCTCCCCAATCGACTCTTCGCGACCAGGACCGAACCCTTTCAGCGCTGCCGATGCCGACATGACGAGTAGCAGCAGCTTCCCCGGCGCCCGGCCTCTCGTCTCATATCCTGGGGGCTCCCGTAGTTTCGATGGCTCGGTGGGCTTCCGCAAGCCGAAACTACGCTCCTACAAATCTCACTTCAAGCAGAGATACTTGGTGGAGGCGGCTTGGAGGTCCGGTGGTACCAGCACAACCCGAAACATCACCCAAGAAGGTGGTGTCGTTACCAGCCTTCACCTCACTCCCAAGTACATCATTGTGGCTCTTGATAATGCCAAGATTCACGTTTTTGACACTGAAGGCGATGCGCAGCGCACCCTTCAAGGCCATGTTATGGGCGTCTGGGCTATGGTCCCTTGGGGCGATACCTTGGTCAGCGGAGGCTGCGATCGTGATGTTCGGGTTTGGAACTTGAAAACAGGGTAAGTGAGACTGAGGATGTTGCCATGTTTGTACGTGGGCTAACCCGACTTTTGTTGTAGTGCTTGCCAGCACACCCTGCGCGGCCACACCTCGACAGTGCGATGCTTGAAAATGGCAGACGAGAACACCGCCATTTCAGGCTCTCGAGATACGACCCTTCGGATCTGGGATATCCGTACGGGCTTGTGCAAAAACGTTCTTGTCGGTCACCAGTCTAGCGTACGATGTCTTGAGATCAAGGGCGATATTGTTGTATCTGGAAGCTACGACACCTTTGCAAGAGTATGGAGTATCTCCGAGGGTCGTTGCCTCCAGACCCTGCAAGGCCACTTCAGTCAGATCTATGCCATTGCTTTTGATGGCAAACGAGTCGTTACCGGCAGTCTGGACACGAATGTCAGAATCTGGGATCCTCTAACTGGGTAAGCATAATTCTATCTTCAAGACGATGGGAAAGCAAACTAACAACCGTTGGCAGCGAGTGCCTTGCAATTCTTCAAGGGCATACATCGCTCGTTGGTCAGCTGCAAATGAGAGGCGACACGTTGGTGACGGGCGGATCAGACGGCTCCGTCAGAGTCTGGTCGCTAGAGAAGATGTGTCCGATTCACCGGCTTGCGGCGCACGACAACAGCGTGACTAGCTTGCAGTTTGACGACACCCGCGTCGTGAGTGGTGGTAGCGATGGCCGTGTTAAGATCTGGGACCTCAAGACTGGCCATCTCGTTCGAGAACTCATCGCCCAAGGCGAGGCCGTCTGGCGAGTAGCGTTTGAGGACGAGAAATGCGTGGCTTTGGCTCTGCGACAAGGCCGCACCGTGATGGAGGTGAGAATATTCTTCGTGCTCGTGCAATTGGAATGGTTCAAAGTGGCTGACTTGGACAGGTCTGGTCTTTCTCCCCACCCGAGGAGATGCTCTACGATCGACCACTTTTGCTCAATCGACGGGGAATCGACGATGATCCAAAGCGGCCCCAGAGCGCCATGGCTATCGACTATCGAAGTTCCCAACCCACCATTGCTAGCTCCAGCCACGATAGGTCTACTCAGGACATTGAAATGGAGGATGCTAGCCATGATGATGACCCATCAGTGGCCCCGCTCGAAGAAGGAAACAAGACATTCTTCCACGACGACTAATAACTCTGCGGGCGTCGCGCCTATTGTCAGTCGGGGTCACTGTACTGGTTTTCTTTACGAATTGTTACTGTCTCACACAAGAGCGTTCGGTTGTCATGGATTCAACACTCGACAAAAGGACGGATCAGGCCATCCGCCTTGGTATTGTATACTTTGCTTACTTTGAGTTTACTATATAGATGAAGGGAGGCATTATGGGAAAGCATGTTTACGGCGTTGCTGCATCACAAAGTCATGCATAGCTGGATGGATTTAACTGGTATATGAAGCATGGTCATCGGGACGGGAACGGAGCTTCAAGGAACTTGGGAGGATGTGGAGTTACTATTCAGGAGTCAACATCCGGCTTGTCCAGGTCGGAGTGTCGGGCGGGTCTGTCATGACATTGCCAACTACCTACCTACCTATAATACGCATCAACATAACATGCGGAAGAACAATTAACTAGAGAGTTCGACCACGTTGATCTATCTTATCGGCAAGCTTAAGCACAAGCATATATGTATGTCTGTCTCTCTCTCTTAGTTTTCGGGCTTCGGGCAGTCAGGGTCCGATGCCGGACCCACTGCTTCTGCAGGTGCCAGGGGACAATGTGCCGACAACGCTCAATGGTGAAGGCGAGTTGGTACAGTCAGTCAAAATGCAATTACCTACTCGCAATGGTCCCCAGAGTGTCCGCCGGATGACAGATAGAGGTGGGGGCCTGTTTGCCTGTCTTGCTGTCAGGGCTCGCGCGGGACTCTCGTGGATTCGGGCCTTTCGGGCCCTTTCGGGCTGACTCCGAGGCTTGAACCCAGGATAACGGGATGGGACTTTGCAAGCAGCTGAGCCGCTAGAATCACGTGAAGCAAAGCGGGCTAGCCTCTAGTGGCCTAGCCCCTACCAACAAAGCCAAGCTCAACGCTCAACACCACGATTTTCCAGAGCTGCCCCTAGCCTACCACTCGCATCCTCCAGAGGCAGAACCTTCACATTCGCGATGTTGTCCAGAGTCCTTCGCGTGCCCAGGGCTGCGCCTCTTCGCGCCAGGGTCACCGCCCCTGCCGTCTTCTCTCCTGCTCGCTTCGTCACCACCGATGCTGCCTCTGCGTCCCTGAGCCAGTCGGTCCCCGAGGTGAGAATGCGTCCTTTCTCGAGCGAGTCTGATGCGCGACGATGCTTGCCCCCTCAATTGGAGATCATCCATCACTCCACGCCCCAGGACTACTTGCTGACCCGTTTACCACCCTAGGCCGACGACGAGGCTTTCTCTGTCAACCTCAGTGATGAGAGCTTCGAGACGTACGAGCTGGACCCTCCTCCTTACACCCTCGATGTGACGAAGAAGGAGCTCAAGTCGATGTACTACGACATGGTTGCCACCCGGTACGGGATTCCTTCTATCCTCCTGCTTCACCAAGTGATGGTGTATGCTAACAATCCTGCAGACAGATGGAGATGGCCGCCGACCGCTTGTACAAGGAGAAGAAGATCCGTGGATTTTGCCACCTGTCCACCGGTCAGGAGGCCGTCGCTACCGGTATTGAGTATGCCATTACCAAGGAGGACGACATCATCACTGCCTACCGATGCCACGGCTACGCTCTGATGCGCGGCGCCAGCGTTCGATCCATCATTGGCGAGCTGCTCGGCCGACGTGAGGGTATTTCCTACGGAAAGGGTGGCTCCATGCACATGTTCGCCAAGGGCTTCTACGGCGGTAACGGTATCGTCGGTGCTCAGGTCCCCGTCGGTGCCGGTCTTGCCTTTGCCCACAAGTACAAGGGCAACAAGAACGCCAGCATCATCCTGTACGGTGACGGTGCCAGCAACCAGGGTCAGGTCTTTGAGGCCTTCAACATGGCTAAGCTGTGGAACCTGCCCGCCCTGTTTGGCTGCGAGAGTGAGTTGCCAGACGATGATTGACAAAAACGCATGACATGGGTTGGCTAACATGACATCTCAGACAACAAGTACGGTATGGGTACTTCGGCTGCCCGCTCTTCGGCCCTCACCGACTACTACAAGCGTGGCCAGTACATCCCCGGTCTCAAGGTTAACGGCATGGACATCCTCGCTGTCAAGGCCGCTGTCAAGTACGGCAAGGAGTGGACTCAGGCTGGCAAGGGTCCTCTGGTCCTGGAGTACGTCACCTACCGCTACGGTGGTCACTCCATGTCCGACCCCGGCACCACCTACCGAACCCGTGAGGAGATTCAACGCATGCGCTCCACCAACGACCCTATCGCTGGCCTGAAGCAGAAGATTCTCGACTGGAACGTCACCACCGAGGAGGAGCTGAAGAAGATCGACAAGGAGGCTCGTTCCCACGTCAACGAGGAGGTTGCCGCTGCCGAGGCCATGGCCGTTCCCGAGGCCAAGCCCGTCATCCTTTACGAGGACATCTACGTCAAGGGCAGTGAGCCCCAGTTTATCCGTGGCCGAACTCTTGAGGAGAACTTCTACTTTAACCAGTAGATGGGCTGGAACCACATCCTGTAATGATTCCTGCGCCATGCATCGCCTTTTGTAATATACACACCCTTTGACTAGAGGTCATGGAGGCTCTGATAGCTGATAGGAGGGCCCACAGCTGCTCCTTGTGATTTAATGGATCGGTTTCCCTGAGCATGGGGGCTGACTTGGATAATTCGCGAGTGCCACCATACGATGATGGATTTATAGAGAGCTTGTTGCCTTGCCTTGCCATGCCTTTTCTCGCCAATCACGTGAATACCATATACCTTGTAACACGGTCACGTGAATAGAGACGCTATCAGACAGGCATAACTAATCGTCAGGCCTAAGGCATCGTAGGCGTATAATAACGTTTATAAACTCGTTATAGATAACGATAA
>QUZG01000097.1:87019-101807 GCA_003693545.1 Pseudonectria buxi | reverse complement strand
CCCCCCCCCCCCCCCTTCACGTCTCCGCAATCCCAACTCCAGGAACCGCGGCCAGATTGTAGCCGTTATCGTCACTCCGCCTTGCCTTGCTCCCGTCGCTCACCGGCGGCTTGGCCACGGCTCTTCCAGCCGCCAGCATGGCGTTGTCCCAGCAGTCTGTCCACGGCTGGGATGGGCTTCCGGACGAGATACTATTACAGATCATATCCTGTGAGTGGCCCGCCAGCATCGCGGCTCCACGAGCCAAATCAAACTCCGCCATTGCTTGCTAACATGCTTCTTCCCATTAGATCTTGAGCCCATGAACCTGCCGAGGCTACAACTGGTCTCCCGAAAGCTGCGCCATGTCTGCCTTGACCCCGAACTCTGGAAACGCCATTGCTTCGAGCATTCATCATGGTACAACTTACTCCAAAAGCGCCGCCAGTCTTCCGCTCAGCCCCGCGAGGCCACCATCAGCCCTTCGTCGGCAGCTGCATTGTCCGACGATGATGGGGATCCCGACTATATCCCAGAGCTTCAGCCCAATGTCAACGAGTCAGGCACCCGCGACAGAGACCATGCGCGATGGGTCCAAGACATGGCAAACTGGGACCCGTCGTTCCCAGACGAGAGCATATCGTGGTACGGTGAATACATTCAGCGCCAAGGGCCTACCAGCACCAACTGGCTAGAGATTCCGAGCCTAAAAGACGGAGGTCTGGAACTGGCCATTGAAGCACGAGGACTGGCTCTCTACAGCCCCAATGACGGAGACGACGGCTCCGGTACTCTACTGGCCGTGTCGCCTTTAGACGACGGGTCAGTGTGCCTGTGGGACGTGAATGGCAGCAGGGGAAAGCAAGGGTCCATCATTGCCCGGAGTCAACGAGACATTCTTTTCATTGATGGCCCGGGCGACCAAAACACTCGGCGATCAAAGCGAATCGATACTGGCGTGACCGAATGCGTCAGTGTCAACAACAACAATCACAGGGCCTTCTTTGCCGTTCAAAGCCGTACGTATAGAATCTTATAGCGTCGTCCAGCTATTGGCATTTCGAAGGTGGCTGACCAAGATGACCAAATTTCTAGACCTTTTGGAAGTGGACCTCAACCGTCTGGAGGTGGTCAATCGCGAATCGTTTGAATGGTCCATCACGGCCATGTCGGCAGTGCATGATGGAGTGCCTTTGACTATAGGGACTTCCCTGGGCATCCACCTTCACGACTACCGAGCACGAGCCAACGTTCCTCACGATGTGGTTGAACGTGTAGATGGACCTGGGCGCGAGGAAAGCGTGTTCAAGTCCATCTTTGATACTAAGCCCTTGCCGCCATACGCTCCACTGTCGCAACCGACTCCTGTCAGTATCCTCCATCTACCGCGGCCAGGGTGCGAGGATATGGTGTCGGACGAGATTTACGTGGCGGGTCGTTTCTCCAGCATCCTGCACTACGATCGGCGCAAGTTTCCAAGCATTATGGGGTCCATCTACTCGGGTGCGCGATTGTCGAGCATGACAGCGCTACCCTTTCCATTCTCCACAGTGGATTATGAAGTGCGGCGGCAAGGAGACCTCTCTGTTGAAAGGGTGAAGCAGTCCAAGACTGTAGGGGATGGCCGCACGCTCATTGCAGCTGGCGAATATAAGACGAAAGGATCTCTAGAGTTCTATGGACTGAGCTCGGCATTGCACCCACGTGGTAGTGCCATTTTGCAAAACTCGACGATGAAGAATCGGCACACGGCGGCATCGTCAATTATCTTGTCGGTGGCCAATCACGGCACAAAGGTGGTCTTTTCGGACGGCTCAGGGTTCATCAAGTGGTTCGAACGGGACGGAAACACAGAGTGTCGTCGGGTATGGATCGGGCAGAACGAAAAGGAAGAAAAGTCGTCTCTGTTTGCATCGATGCAGAGCTGCGGCGACATGGCGCGCAAGATTGTTTCGACAAAGTCGCCAAAAGAACGAGACTGGCCAAGCGAGGACAACATTCTGTACTGGACAGGCGATAAGCTGGGCATGGTCAGCTTCACAGGCGATGCGCTCTTCACGGCGGCCGACTTTGAGTCCAAGGACGTGGAGGAGCAAGCAGAGGACCAAGCCCGCGACGAATACGTGGAACAAATGCGAGGAGCGCTAAAACGGCAGGCGGACGAGGCAAGGTTTGTGCGTGGATTGGGGATGGAGGCGGGTTTCGAGTGAGAAGGAGGAGGACAATGATGGTAATGATAATCATGAGGCCATGACTTTGGGCGATGATGGGCAAACGCGTGTACGGATGGCATACATGATATGGCTTCAGCGGGCGCATGGCAGGATCTACAGTGGGCAACAGCAGGGCCTTCTACAGCATTGGATTTGGGATTGGCAATGGACGAGTTTCCATCAAGGATGGGCTGGACTCGAGTTTGATCTGGGCATTGGATACAGGCAAAATCCTGGGAGGCGGATGAGAAGGCTGCCATGTGGCCATTGATGATGGGAGTCGACTTGTTGACCGCCGCGGCAGACGAGGCCCGTCTGCGGCACGGCACAGGCGGAGCTGAAGGCCAACAGCAAGGGCAAAGGAGTCAAAGGGCCGAAGCTCGAGCAATTGTTTCACATGGACTGTGCACCCGCCGCCAACCTGTAGGACAAAGATGTTTGAACGGGGCGGGCATTCAAAGATTTCTGCACCCAAATACTATCTGACATTGCCCTTGACCATTGGTAGGGCTGGTGGAATTGCCATCATTTACTCTGTAATACTATATACAGCTCCAACTCGTGGCTGACAGTCATTACATGAAGCACCATCTAGAATACAACCCAAGAGGATGAGTTTATAGGCCGACAAGAGGCTTTCCAGGGCGGCCAATCAGCGGGCCGGATGGCGTGGGCTGAGCCAATGAGAGGCGGCAAAACATGGCGGTATGCCTGGGTGAGGCAATCTGGGGAGCGAGGCGGGCAAGCGGGAAGCGAACGGGAGGTGCGGGAAGAGGCCGACGCGTTCTGATTGGGCGATGGGGGGGAGGGGGGGGGAGATGGTGATATACTCTGTACAGCTTCATCTTGGGTTGTTTCTGCTTTTATGAAGCTCTTCTTCTAGATGTAAACCTCTTGTCCAGAACCTGGTAATCCAGACGGGCCGAGACGGAAACGAAGAAAGGAAGCAGAAAAGAAGAGCGGCAGGGATGGGGATGGGGATGGATGCAAATGGATCTTTCATGCGCTGTCCTGTCAGTCAAGCAGACATACGCTGTCAGCGATCGGTGGACCCACGAATCGCCTCTTATTGCCCAAGTGTCACCAGGAACCCCCCCTGCTGCGGATGGATTGATGGATGGATTGCTGGTCCATGGGAGACTTCATCGCGGGACCCGTCGTATTGGGAATGTTTGCTTTGCTTATGGGACACATGGCCACCGCCGCCATGGACTTGATGCGTGCGGCTGTTGCGGTGAGATGGATGAAATGATTCAAAACTATCCATTCTACGCATATCACGTACATACGTACATGCGTCTAGCAGTAGCGTTGCCAATGTCCAATCTCAAGCTGCCGCGCAATAGTGAGGCGGTAGAGTGGAGGCGACATTTTCCCATGTCCACCACTATCCGCATCGTGGACATGCCATACATGGCGGGACATTTACACGCATCCAACATGCTACCTCGAGCTGGCTGTACATTATACAATCAATCAGCAGTCAGTGGGCAATCGCCTCACTGTGGGCGGTGCATACACGTCTCATGTCGTCGCGCACGTTGACAAGGGCTTCCTAGCGGCGCCTCGTCTTTATCGTGATATTGGACATGGCCGTCAACTCAGCATTGTCAATCACCATGTCGGGCTGGTCCAAGCACTCTGCAATAAAGCACCTACTACATACTAGTAGTTGATTTTGCACTGGAAGAGCTGGGGCTGGCTTGATCGTCGCGGGCCTCGAATTGCTCTCCGCCTTTTCCCTTCCCAAGTCACATTCCCTCCCCCCTCCCTTTTCCCCTTTCAACACGACGCATGGCATGGCATGGCATGGCATGGCATGGCATAGCATAGTATGGCACCGGTTGTCTTGCTGGACCTGGAGCTCATGGCTTTAAGCGAAATCACGTTTATGCATTCTTTCCAGCCCTTGCCATCTCTCCTTTCCCAATTCTCTTTTGATTTCTATTTTAAAGTTTACTCGAGGTTGAGTCACAAGATCTTTACCCACTCCATCCGTTGATCTACACGTCTCGCCACCAGCCCCATTCAAACAACCAGCTCAGCCCAGCTCAGCCCAGCCCAACCTAGCTTCGAGTTCTGCCAATTCCATCCTTTTTCCCATTTCCCTTTCGGCAACGGGCGGGTAATAAAGGGGCCAGCCAGCACCCCGATCTGGATAGAGACCATCGCCACCGCCTCCTTGACACCATCTCGTCCTACCTTGATCCAACCTCCCCTCGCCGGAACCCTTGACCGCGGCTACATGGTGGCTCTCCCTCACGGAGCTGGATGAGCATGCCCAATGGCGTTTTGGGTCGTTGATGGCGGTCGCTTGCCCGCACACGGGGCTGCCGCCGGCCCGGAGCCTTACTTTATCGGCGGCAAGCGGAGGGTCAGCTGCTCAGAGCCCGGCTCGCCTTCCTCAGCCGGCCCCGGCTTCCCGTGGGATTACAAACGGGCCCGGACCGCTGCCGATATATTCTCCGATGCCGATGGCGGAGCCGGAGCCGGAGCCGGAGCCGGGGCTGGTCCCAATGCCTATACCGACGCTGACGACTTCTGGCGCCGTTCACCCACCCCCGAGACTATGCTCTTCCATCACGGACCTAGCCGGCCACGCACCGGTCCTCCCTATAGTCCGCCCTTTGGCCACGCCCATGGCCATGATGGTGCGAGATTTGCCCATATGCACCATCTAGAAGATGATGGTGGTTATCCGGACCATTTCGCCCTGTTTCCTCCTCCGTCCATCCCTCCTCCGGATTCCATCCCCGTCAGAAACCTGGCCTTTCTCGTCATCCATGAACAGTCGCCAACCCCCGATCTGTTGCCTCTACCCATCAGCTCCGTTGCCTCCTCCTCCATCCTTGGGCCCGGATCTACCATAAGCCCTCCTTCAATCACTTCCGCCTGTCCCATGGAACGAACCGAATCCGGACTCTCGATATCCTCCGACACGACGCAGCACACCATTGCCAGCCTCTGCGCCACCGCCGATGCCCCCGACGACGCCCACATGCTCAGCGACGTCGAGGCGGCCCGCCTTGTCCGGGACCACGTTGCCTCGTTCCGGCGCCGCTGCCCCGACTCGCAGCACGGCCGCATCCTCAAGGCCCTCGTCAACCCAAAGTCGCGCGCCGCCGACTTCCCCCTCGACAACGACGCCCTCGGCAGCATCTTCTCCGCCGCCAACGAGCTCTTCTTTGCCAACCGCCTCGCCGGCCGCGTCGCCTGGGACTGGTCGCACGCGGCCAGCGAGCAGTACAATGCCCACATTGTCGGCACCACGGCGCTGCGGCGCGCCCGGGCCGGCGGCTACGAGACGCTCATTGTGCTGTCGTCGCCCATCCTCAAGGACACAAAGTACAACCGCCGCCTGCTCATCTCGACCTTTCTCCACGAAATGATCCACTGCTACCTCTTCATCACCTGCGGGCTCAAGGCGCGGCACTGCGGCGGCCACACCGAGGGGTTCCACCAGATTGCCGACACCATTGATGGCTGGGTCGGCCGCGGCTGGCTCCGGCTGAATGAGATTGAGGCTGATCTGGAGCAGTTCCGCGACGACGGCGACCGCGACGACTCCTACCAGCGGCGCATCGTGAGTCCTTCGCAGAACTGGAATGGAATCAGCCACGAGAGGAGTTGGGCTGGGTTTGGCCACCATCACCTCCATCACCAGCAAATCCACCACCAGAACCACCACCACCACCACCAGCAGCATCTACGTTACGGCACGCCCCCCTTGCCACCGTATCCAGACCACCAACACGACGAGTGGCAGTGGTACGAGCGAGAGGGGTTCCAAGATGGCCGCAGTGCCTACGTGCATGGCGGCTCACCATACGTTTAGGGAGACTAACAAGTGGTCACGACGCTTGGGCAAGTGTTGTGAGTCGACTCGGCGAGAAATGCAGCTCGCCATGCAGAGTCTCGGGTCATTGTTTGGGTACAGGACCAAAACAAAGAGGGCCAACTAGTGCTTTCTATACTTTACTTTTACGACATGTTTTCTACATGATCGGATGCCTTTTTTTTTTACAAGCACGGTTTCGGGTTATAGTTATACGACGGGACAAATCACGGGCATTGCGATGGCGTCGGACGGATGACATGCTTGACAAGGGCATATATTTTTCAGTTTGGGTACTCACTAGGCTTCATGATTATAGATGGGAGGCCTGGGTCTATATACTTTGTCTGTTCCAGAGGCACGAATACCAAATCATACACGTACACACTTTTGAATACAAGTGACTGGCTATATAGCACACCAATCCCGTTGACCGACGTATCAGTGTGGCTGATATACTCGAGCTATGGATGTTTGAATTCAGGCTTGGTGCCGGGTGATTTGGGATAGCCCGTACCAAGACTTGGCAATATAAAGCATAACTCACTATTGTTGTCTTACAATTATACCTAATAATGCTGTTTTTAAGAAATCCTATAGCCTCGGCTGCTCAACTACCATCGAATGAATCCATGTGCCTAGCTACCTACATTACACATGCATAACATCTCTGTAGTAGGCCCTTGATAAGTATGGACAATGTCAATCATTGCATCAATTCATTATCATTGCCCGTTCCTCACACATACCACCATGATACCCAATCGTTATTTGGTCACACATTACTGCATGAAGCGCAGTAAGACACGCTGGTCACTAGGGGAAAACCCAGGGCCGGCTTAGTATCTATCCAATGACATGCCAACCCAAACGTGGCACATCAATTGACTGTACCATAGCTGCGCACTGCCTTGTTCCCACTGTTCAACTGCTCGCTCCCCCGATCAGAGATTTCGTCATTGTCGGAATCATCCGCCAGGGCCGACTCGTTGGGCAGCAAGAGACCGCTCTCCGTGGCAGAGTCCTCGTCCTCGTTGTCGCTGCTCTCCGCAGAAGCCGTGGGCCCGTCGCCCTCAACAATGAAGAAGGCTGGGACTGCGCCAACGGCTGCCACTGTCGCGAGGAGGAACCATGATGTGACGACGTAGCCGTTGTCAACACCCCACGTAAAGGCGGCTCCCGTAGAGGCTGGGCCGACGGCCCTGCCGATGCCGCTAAACGTGGTTGCGAAGCCATTCAGGGTTCCGAGGATCCGCAACGAGACGCACGAGTTGGTGAGGAGGATAGTCGTCGAGGGGAATGCGATGATGGTGCCGAAACCCTTGATGAACATGACGGCCAGGATGGCGGCGAAGCGGCCCGGGCGGCTTTCAAACAAGACACAGTACGGGGTAACAATGTAGACGAAGATGAGCAAAATACCTAGAGTGTGTTAGTTTGCATACCTAGCAGGCCTGCTGAGGGTCCATGTGGGCACTTACAGGAGGCGCGGAAGCACTTGAGGACTCCAAAGCGATGGACGAGTGCTGGGTAGAGAAGAAACTGGATGAGGCCGCATACGATACCATACATGGTGAATATGGTTCCGATCTCGCCAGACTCGAGGCCGAACCCGCCATTAAAGTAGAAGGGGGGCTTGAAGTTGTCGGGCGTGCGCTTCACCACTGGGTAGTTGAGGAAGACTGTGAGGACCTGGTCATATGCGACCGAGTGGAACGCCAAGAAGGTGTAGGAAAGCAGGTTGAGGACTGTCTGGTAGCTGAAGACGTCCGTCATCTTGTGAGGGCTGCCGCCGTTGGTGTGTCCCTTGGGGATAACCTTGTTGGGCAAAAGGGGAGCAGTAGCCTCGCCATCGACAAAGGAACTCCGGCGGCGGGAGTCGGACTTGGTATGCCGAAAGACTCGAGTGATGCGCTTCCCGACGAGGAGGCCCCAGTCACTGGTACCACGCTTGCTCGGGAGTGTTTCCTACATGGTGTGAGCTTGACGGGTGGGAGTCGCCGGTGGATATGGGAAGAGTCGACTTACATGGAGAAACAAGGTGGCAATGGTGATGGAGACTAGGAAGAAGAAGGTCAAGATGAGGTTGGGCAGTATAAAGGGGAACTGCTTGAAGAACTTGACGTGACCAAAGACATTGGGGAACTGCTTGGCGGGCTCTGCAAAGAAGCCTCCAAAGCTGGGCCCGAGGACGGATCCCAGACTCCAGACTAGAGGCATGATGGAAAAGGCTCGAGGCTGCAGCTCTTTCTCCGTCACCATCTCGGCCACGACAGTTCTGATGATTCCAACTGGAGGGTTTGCAGTTAGCAAATGACAGAAACGTACTGATTGGATATGGCGGCCGCTGGGTGAGGGCTTACCGTTTCCATTGCTACCGCCTTGGATGGCGCGGATGGCAATGGCCATGGGCAGGCTGGTGGACATGCCCCAGATGATGAAGCAGATCATGGTAGTAAGAAGACCGAGAATAATAGTGGGCTTGCGGCCGTACGTGTCCGAGGCCCGGCCCCAGGCAATGGCGGTGACGCTCTGGGAGATGGAGAAGATGCCGGTGGTGAGGCCGGCCCAGCGAGCAACCTTGTTCTGCTCCACGCCGAAGCTCTTGATCATGGCTGGCAAATAGGGGAAGACGGAGGTGTAGGCCATGGGCTCGGCGAATCTGGCGACGGCTGGAGGGGTGGTTAGCAACCAGGACATTGTTATATTGGGGGATGTATATATGGTGTTTTCTGTCTGGACAGTATTGCATAGAGTATTGTACTCTCACCACGGAAACCCAAGTCATATACCATGGGTGAGCCTCAAGTATGAAACCGCCATAGCCAAGGAGTCATGAAGCCTTACCCAGGATTGCCAGCTGCTGCACAGGCAGCTTTGGCTTTGCATGTCCCTTGGTAGTAGCCATGATGGCGATCTCGCCTCGCTCGGAGCGGGCTGGGGGCGCTTGGGGAAGATGGTCGTGGGAAAAGCTGCTACGACAGAGTTGGAGGCAATAGAGATGAGAACATGTGGCAATCAATAGAGTCGAGCACGTTCAGCAACTAGAACTTGATACACGCAGCGGGCCAAAGGGTTTTTTTTCTGTTTTGGACGAGGTTGGTAGGACGCGGAGGAAAAGAGGCAGAGGATCAAAAATCGGTAGGTTTAGTTAGTAATTGCGCCAGAGAGAAGGCCCTTGTCCCCCATTCTATTAGTGGCGGATGCTACAGTACAACCAGCTGCTTACCATCCACACTCACACTTGTTTACTTGTGCATTTGAAAGCGGCATGGAATTAAGCTGAATTGTAACTGAATGGGAGCGTATGCATCGTATTTGGTTTAGTAGCAGACTGCCTGTCTCACAAGCAGAAAGCCAGCCGATCAGTTGCCTCTTTTCCTCCGTCGGTACTTGTCGATTGTAGGACATGTACCAGGCAAGCAAGGTACAAGTAGTACTGCCAATCCTAGCAGCTACAACAGACCCTGGTACTACTTGCGCAGGAAAATACAGCCTGGCCATCTCATGGAAAACGACGTCCATGGCGTCCCGGCTATTTCTCTCCCTGGTAGAAGGCAGTGAGAGTATTGCAGCGAATAATTCAAGGTACCTACCTCTAGGCAGTACAGTGAGAATGGGCCTCGTACTGTGTAGTCATGCGCAAGTCTTTTGCTGCAAGATATGCAGGGGAGTCAATGGCACCCCAAGAACAATGGACAATGATTCCAAAGCTGGAGCGATGGATTGGCAGTAAAAGATGCCATTTTCCATGCATCTCCAACCATCTCTTTCAGACGCTGCTCTCCCAGAGCCCGACTTGACAAGCTACCCTCGGCGCCGAAGACGGACACTGTTTGAACCCCTGCCGGCGCTGGACCCACTCCGACCCGCCGCTCTTGGGGCGACCTATCCAGAAAGCTGAGGCTGAGATACTCCGTACCTAAGGTATTCTAGATACTCAGGTCTATTCATCGTGTATATATATATATGCGGCTCTTGATATATAGAAAGATACCAGCATATACTTGTGTTTCCGGGTAGGCACTCAACCATCCAGAAATCCCGAGCCCCATCGCCGAATGCGGTGGACTCGGCTCCGAAAAGCCAGCCAGCCTGTGGCTAGTGCTGACCCCACTCGCACGCCATACAGTCCCAGTAAGGCAGGAGCTTCATGGAAGAGTGGCTGGTGGTGGCTTGTGGTGGCTTGTCTGGCAGATAAGGAAGGGGCGGAATCTCATCCACCTCTGGCATGACGTCTTATTCCCATCTCCGCCATAAATGGTCGCAGCCCGCACTCTGATCATCGATAATCAATTGCGCTCCATCTCACCAGTATAGCATAGTGCGCTGTTGGGTAAGCCACTTGTCCATCTGTTCTTGTCGTCTGAGGCGGTTAGTCTCGGCAGCATTGTCTTTCTCAATATCAACATGAGCCGGCTGTGAGTTTCAAGCCATTGCCACCACCTTTGCCCCAACCACGCCTCATCCTGCCATCGTCTCTGCAACTCTAGGCCTCACCTACTTGGGTATTCTACATGGCTTACATCTACTGACTCCTTCGCAAAAGCCCAAGCAGGCCTTCTCTGCCTGAGAAAATGGCCGACGAATCAACCCCACTCATCCAGACGGTTCGTGTTGGGCCTCCTCGCCAGAGATATCCTCACCAGACCTGTCGCCGCTTTTTCACCATTGCATCCACCTGTCTTCTCCTAGGAGGTCTCTTCTCATTCTTGCTTCATTCATTCTTCATCTGGCCGAGCCACCATCACCGTCACCACGGCCATGCTTCATCCCACGGAAACCGTCTCAGTGACGAAGAGCTCCAAGCAATCCTCTTCGACACCCCATCGTCAGCAAAGGCCGAGGAATGGAGCCGCTACTATACTTCTGGCGCTCACCTCGCCGGCAAGAACTATTCACAGGTCATACTCGTGCTTCCTCCCAAACAGAGTTGGAGAGCTGACATTTTCCCAGGCTAAATGGACGAGAGACCGCTGGGCTGAATGGGGTGTCAAGTCAGACATTGTATCTTATGACGCCTACCTAAACTATCCTGTCGACAGCAGTCTCACACTCCTTGAAAAGTCCAAGGCCTCTGACAACTGGACTGTGTCGTTCAAAGCTTCGCTCGAGGAAGCTATACTGGACGAGGACCCCACCAGTGCCCTCGACAGCCGCATCCCTATTTTCCACGGCTACTCGGCAAGTGGAAATGTCACTGGATCCTTTGTCTACGTCAACTATGGCACGTATCAGGACTTTGAAGACCTCGTCAATGCTGGCCTCGAACTCGAGGGAAAGATTGCCATTGCCAAATATGGTGGCATCTTCCGTGGTCTCAAGGTGAAGCGAGCTCAAGATCTGGGCATGATAGGCTGCCTGATCTACAGTGACCCGGGTGACGACGGCGGAATCACTGAAGAGAATGGCTACAAAGCGTATCCCGACGGCCCTGCAAGGCACCCCAGCAGCGTCCAGCGTGGAAGTGTCGAGTTTCTCAGCATTTCTCCTGGCGACCCGTGAGTGAACCTTTTTACAAATCACCCATTGCCTGGACCTAACACCATCTAGATCCACCCCAGGATATCCTTCCAAACCTGGAGCTCCTCGCGCCCCCGTTGACAAGACCACTCCGTCCATCCCTTCCATTCCCATATCTTATACTGATGCCCTTCCCATCCTGAAATCACTCAACGGCCATGGCCCCAAGGCCTCTGATTTCAATAGTTACTGGACGCGGAACCTTGGGCTGGGCTACAAAGGCGTCCATTACAACATCGGTCCCTCTCCCGCCAACGTCTCGGTCAACCTCTACAACGAACAAGAGTATGTGACAACGCCCCTGTGGAACGTCATTGGCGTCGTCAACGGAACAATACCCAACGAAGTCGTCGTTATTGGCAACCACCGAGACGCCTGGATTGCTGGTGGCGCCGGTGACCCCAACAGTGGCTCCGCGGTTCTCAACGAGGTGATTCGGGCTGTGGGCGAGGCCCTCAAAAACGGCTGGAAGCCGCTCCGTACCATTGTATTTGCCAGCTGGGATGGCGAGGAGTATTCACTCATCGGCAGTACCGAGTGGGTGGAGGAATATTTGCCGTGGCTCTCGGATGCCAGCGTTGCCTACGTCAATGTAGACGTCGGCGTCGAGGGATCAAAGTTCCAGGCCGCTGCCGCTCCCCTCCTCAACCAGATTCTCCGAGATGTTACCCACGCGGTGCCCTCCCCCAACCAGACCATTCCGGGTCAGACGATTGGCGACCTTTGGGACGGCAAGATTTCCACCATGGGGAGTGGGAGTGACTTTACCGCCTTCCAGGACCATGCCGGCATCCCCTGTATCGACATGGGCTTCAAGGATGACGGATCGGCCGTCTATCACTACCACAGCAACTACGACAGCTTTCATTGGATGAGCAAGTATGGCGACCCGGGGTTTGTGTACCACAGAGTCATGGCTCAGATCCTGGGCCTGACGCTGGCCAAGCTGGCAAACACCATCGTGATCCCTTTTAGTGCTACCGAGTACGCCACCACGCTGGATGAGTACCTTGAAAAGGTCGAGGCCAAACTCGAGCCCGCAACAGAGCCTACGAACGACGACGAGGCCTTCATGTTCCGCGCGAGGGCTACATCCAGCACGGTTCTCGGCAGCAACGACGCGTTCAAGAAGAGTCTCGAGGATATCAAAGACTCTCTTCAGCTCTTGCGAATCAAAGCTTCCGAGGTCGACGACACTGCAGCGTGGGCCAGCGACCAGCTCGCTACCGGCATCCCTTGGTGGAACATTGTGGCCAAGATCCGAGTTGGCCTGGCGATTGCCAACGTCAACAAGAAGTACAAGTACCTCGAGAGGGCGTTCCTCTACGAAGGCGGTCTGGATGGCCGCAGCTGGTTCAAGCACGTAGTGTTTGCGCCCGGCTTGTGGACGGGCTATGCCGGCGGTAAGTGATTTCCTTGCTCCGACTATAATTGTGATGCTAACGAGTCTTAGCTGTCTACCCTGGATTGATGGAAAGCATCGATGCCCAGGATTATCTCAATGGGCTGAAGTGGGCGGGCATCATCCAAAAGTGCATCCAGAATGCCATCAAGACCCTCGAGTAAGTGAAGCACTGCGCCGCTGCTTGTTCTGCTGTTCCCGCGTGTGACGGAACTCTTATTGGCAATATCACGACCAACAACTTTGTTGGTCATGTTTAACTTGACAGCTACCGGATTGGAGCAGTTGTTGTCTGTGAAACAATACATAGCCTGAAGACTTTCATTCGCCTACATAAGCTAGCCTTCCTTTTCGAATCCTTGTCGTTGGATATTCAATGACATTTATGATCAACTCTTGTGCTTATTTGCATTCAAGCAATGCCATCCTTTGTGCCATCCACAGGCAGCCCCGCTCATCAGTAGATCGTCGTCCCTCCCCGAGCATGTCGGAAGTGAGATGGCCACGTTGTCTGCCCTCTTTTTCTTTATGGCTGATGGGATACTATTGATCTGCCAGGCACTGTTTATTTTATAAATTCGTTCAAAAAAAAAAAAAAAAAAAGCCATCTTGCCTGTATATGCATCCTGTCTGCCCCGTACAGCTAGCTACCCATTCAATGTTATACTTGGTAGCTTCTTGCACCAGCCACTCAGCACCAATAAACTTGTATGAATTTCCCAATACTAAGCTGCCTACCCTTGACCATACGTACGAAGACGAGTATACGAGTTCTGACCCTGGATGTAGGTCAAATCTGAATAAAAAATGGATGTTACATCTTTAACAAGAACATATCTCACAGCACTAGCAGAAATTATCCGAAAGACTTGCTCGGAAACAAATCGGACATGCAGGATGGAACAAGGCCTTGGATCCATCCGTGAGGCTCTCGAGTGCATTAGCAAGGCAAGCTAAAAACCGGGGATCCATGGTTTAAACGGATCCTCCAGTCAGCGGGCATCAGTGTATTCTTACAATGACCTTGACTCTTATTCTTGGCAGTCATTTTGAGAGTTGGCAACTACAGCAACGTCTGTTTACGCTTTTGAAGCTGTATCAACCAACTCAGCTCTCAATGGGCTTCGGCTCTAGACTGACACACATCTTTCATCAGTGCACAGCGTAAGAGGCTCTTTGACAAGTTGAGCAATGGAACCTTGTGGCAACTGAAACCAAATGCCGCTTCCTTTCCGTTTACTGTCCACTTACAGCGCAACTTGAAAACCCGAACCATCGGAACCTCGAAATAACTGTTGCAACGCGGCTCACGATCCTTGCCCCTAGTTACCAAGTCATGGCTTACAGTGGACACGCCAATTGCGGAGCGAAAATGTCAGAGCTGCAAGGGTCCAAGACCCAGCAATCCTCCGGCTTGGCGTGCAGGGCTAGCGACTTGCAAGGAGCCTCTTTGCAGATCCTCGTGCCTCTCCGTGCCCTGGCGGTGGCATCTTGGGGACTTTCGATGCTGGGAATCGCCAGTTGGCAAAGTGTCGGTTGCGAGTAGACGGAGCATCCCGCGTGGCAACGGCCACACGCAACCAACAAATCTCCGCGTGGCGACGATGGAGACAATGTTTCCGACAAGTGGCCGTTGGGAACTGGGGTAACAACCAGGTGGAAGAGACTGAGAATGATTTAAGAAGCGTAAGAGACGGCCCAGACTGTTGTTGTACTCTCTCAGCACACACACTCATCTTCACCCAAACAATCAGGCTGGTCCTCAACACTCTCTTTACTCCAAGTTCTATTCACTCTCTCTATACTATTTACCCCCCCCCCCCCCCCCCACCTCCC
>QUZG01000097.1:0-86571 GCA_003693545.1 Pseudonectria buxi | reverse complement strand
CCGCCGATGTGCCCGCCGATGCGCCAATAGATTCCCCCGGAGGCGGCGCAGGTGCTCCCGGCGGTGGCGCCGATGCCCCTGCCGGCGGAGCCGATTCTCCCGCCGGTGGAGCCGACTCACCCGCCGATGCGCCCGCCGACGAACCTGCCGGTGGAAAGGGCGGCAAGGGCAAGAAGCCTCCGGCCGACGAAGCCCCCGTTGACGAAGCCCCCGTCGACGAGGAGCCCGTCGACGAGGCTCCCGTAGCCGAGAAGCCGGGCAAGAAGGGCAAGAAGCCCGTTGACGAAGCTCCCGTCGAGGAGGAGCCGGTCGAGGAGGAGCCCGTAGCCGAGAAGCCCGGCAAGAAGGCCGGTGGCAAGAAGCCCGTCGACGAGGCCCCCGTCGACGAAGTACCGGCCGACGAAGCCGGCGATGAGCTCGCCGAGGAACCCGCTGCTGAAGGCGAGCTCGCCAAGAGAAAGTTTAGATTTGGCAAGTCTCGCGGCCGCGGCAAGAAGAGCTCCAAGAAGGCCAAGAAGGCTAAGAAGCCGGCCAAGAAGGCTGGCAAGAAGGCTGGCAAGAAGGCTGGCAAGAAGCCCGGCAAGAAGGCTGGTAAGAAGCCCGGCAAGAAGGGCAAGCAGAACCCCAAGGAAAAGGTCATCAAGGGCAACAAGCAGTTCCCCATCCTCGCCGGCGGAAAGGTGTTCAGCAGTAAGTCGAATCCCTCAGTCAAGTCCGATTTGAAACGAGTGCTAACGATATCAACGCAATAGGGGGCGCACCTGGCAAGTACCGTGTCGTCACGGATCAGACTGGCAAGTATCTTGGTGTCTTTGAGAAGCAGGGCATGAGTTTCAACCAGTGCACTGAGAACTAAGCGGCTCGGAGAAGAGCGAGGATTGATTCGAGGCAGGGGAGTCGGTACAAGGAAAAAGAAGCATCAGGCAACCGAAACAGGTCGATCAAGTAGCTCGTATTGGTATTCAAGAACCGGTAGATGGAGCCACCAGACAGAGGCTGTCAAAAACAATAGCCCACGTTTTTCTTTGTGTATACAGCCATCTGACTTGAATCAAGTGCATATGACCTCGTTACTTTGACGTCTCATCGCAGACCAAACACACTACTCTTGACATTTGTACAATTCTAATTTCTCCATATTCTATGAGAAACTCGTACACTCATACATCTATATCTATCCCTCTTCTACGCTCTTGTTCAGCCTCGATGCGACGCTGCTTAGAACTTGTAGACCTGCTCCTGCGAGTAGCCAAGCTCCTTGAGGGCGCCAGACAGCTCGCCCTGGTCCTTGGGGCTGACCTTGTTGCCCGAGATGGCATTCATCAGGCCGGGGGGTCCGCAGACAAAGACCTTGATGTTCTCGCTGCTGGGCTCGGGGAGGACCGTCTTGAGGAGGTCCTTGGAGATGAAGCCGCTGTTGCCGGCCCACTCCTTGGGGGGCTTGTCGAGGACGTAAAAGGCGCGGAATCGCTGGGGGTACGTGTTCTCGAGCTCATCAAAGTTCTTCTTGAGGAGAACATCCTCCTTGGTGACGTTGCCAAAGAGCAGCGTGACCTTTGTCTTGTCGTTGGGGTTGTTGAAGATGGCACGGACGAGCTGGTACATGGGGGTGATGCCAGTGCCGCCGGCGATGAGGGCAATGTGGTCGTGCTTGTTGGCGGTCCACTCGTACTTGGGCAGGGGACCCTTGAGGTCCAGAGTCTCGCCCACCTTGAGGTCGTGAATGTGGCTGCTCATGGGGCCGTCGGGGTACTTCTTAACCAGAAGATCGACGAAGCCCTTTTCGCCTACGAGAACATGTCAGCAAGCCCGCGTCGGCTGGGGGAGGAGGGAGGGAACCGGTAGGGGACGACGTACTTTCATCGCTGATGGGAGTGTAGGGTCGCAGCACGTTCTTCTCCGACTTGGGGTTCTTGAACTTGGCGAGGATGGCGCTGGCAATGTGCAGGCCCGAGACCTGGTCGCCCTCGGGCAGCTGGAAGCGGATGCGCTTGGTGTTGTGGTTGACCTCCTCGACCTCGGAGACCTTGAGGGAGAGGAAACCTTGGTCGCCGCCGATAAAGGCCTTCTTGGGCTCAGCGCCGACCGCCTGCTTCACCTCGGCGGTGGCCTTTTGCGCCGCAGGGGTTCCGCTCATGTACCAGTAGCCGGCACCGGCCAGACCGGCAGCACCGGCGGCGTAGAGAAAAGCGTTGGAAGAGCCCTTGGCGCCGGCCTCGCTGGCGTAGTGGCGGGCGTGCTGATGAGGATTAGCCATGGCTCCTTGCCACGGAGGCATCAGGTGAAGTGGAAGCACAAGTACTCACCCTCTTGAGGGGCTGGGCCGCACGGAAAACGGATCGCGCAAACATTTTGGAGGCGTTGATGGTGGCAGAAAGTCAATTGAGGCAAGGAATTATTGACGCTCGGGAAGACGCAAAGTGACTGTTACTGTTGGTGGGATGCGAGGTGACGCCGTCTTCTCGTCTTTGGGGGGCCCGAAAGAACGCGAGAAATGACGTTATCAATCACGTGATGTTGCATCCCGCTCGGTCCCCGGTAACTCGGATACCATGAACCACTCACTCACTGTATGACGAGGACAACTCACATTACGAGCTACAGTATGTGATTGCATGCTTATTTGAATAAAGGGTTCCCAGGAGACGCAAGGTGCTGGCCCAATTGGAATAGATCGCCTGCAGGTACAGTACTTACGTGGTCAACACTATCTGATGGCTTGAATCTTGAATTTGGCTCCCGGATTCACGGGCGTCATAGCCATCCAAGCTTTGATTCTTAAAGTCAATTAACTACACCAAGTAAACCAAGTAAGTACGATACACGCCTAGTCACTCCATGACCCAGCTACATCAAATTCAGACAGTTTGCTGCTGGAATCACACTTCAGATGCTATGGCTAATCTCGTGAGTAATACCCAACCCTCAGCCACTGCATACAACTACAGGTAACGGTCCGTCCGGGTAATGGAGTGGTGCACCTTCATCCCCAGCGTGGGAAGCACCTCGCGCAGCAGCGCCTCGGGCTCGACGCAGCCCTCGGGCGCGAGCAAACCTCGCTCCGAAATCTCGCCGTCAATGACCCGCCGGAGGAAAGCAGCCCCCGGCACGGCCGTGAGGATGCCGCCGTCCTCGAGCGTCAGCATCTCGTCGCCCTCGGGCACGTCGCCCTGGCACTCGTACGTCACCGTCGTCTCCATGCCGTCCTTGAGCCCCTTGGCGTCGACGCGGAAGATGTTGGCCTTGGCCGCTTCCTCGGGCACGCCAAACGACTCGACCGCCTCGTTGGCAAAGTGGCGCGAGACAAAGGCCAGAGGCGACATGCCCGTGCCGGGCGTCGTCTCCATCGACAGCAGGCCCATCCGGTCAAGCTGGCGATACACCTCGTTTCCTTCCTTGGTGTACCAGGTGAATCTGCTGGCGACCTTCTTCAGGCCCTTGATGTAGCGGGGGATCGTGAGCGGCTCGGCGTGGCCAATGTATCCAAACGTGTGGCGGCCGAGATCGCCGTGCAGAACAATGTCCTTGGGGTCGCCCCACGCCGGCACCGTCTGGTATTTGCCGCCGACAAACTGCGTAACGGTTCCGCTCAGCGAGTGGAACATGTGCTCGTTGACGGCAACGCCCATGTTGGCGACAAACGGCAGGCCAAACATGATGTCGACCTCGTCGGCGCGGTCGAGCTTGGAACAAGCCAGCTTGGCGAGCAAGTTGCTCACGCCCGGGGCCAGGCCGGCACCGGTCAGTATCGTGATACCGGCCGCCTTGGCACGCTCGTCGTACGAAGGGTCCGTCACCAGCGTCTCGGCCACGTCGTACTCGTCGCAAATGTCCACATAGTGCGTGCTGGTGCGGATCGCAGCCTCAATGATGGAGAGGCCGAACCGGTAAAAGGGACCAATGCCGTTGAAGACGACATCGACGCCCTTGAGTATCTCAATGACATGGTCCTGGTCGGACGCGTCGAGACGGATGCTCTCGGCGCCAATCTTCTCGCCAACCGACCGAGCACGGTCTGCGTCAATGTCGGCCACGACAATTTTACCGACGTTTGGAAACTGAGCTGCCTGCTGAGCCACCTTGCTGGCGACGCTGCCACAACCGAGCACAGCAAGCTTCATGATTCTTGGCTAGGATAATATAATGGTAAATGGTAAATGGTAAAAAGACAATGGCAAGACCGGGAAGATGGTGAGAGAGGATTCCACTGATGAACTGGAGATGAGTATAGCATTGGATCACAGGCTATTGTCGACTATATATATATACACATATATATATATATATATATATATATATATATATATATACAACAACTTCCATCTCTATTGTTACCGCGTATACAGATCGCATCCATGCCCACCTAGGAAGGTAGATCACGGAGCCCACGGAACCCACGGAGCTCCGGCAGATGCGCTCAGCTCGCATCGACCCGAGGATACTGATAATCGCCAAGATCCGAGCCAACATCATACGTAGTAGCTTGATGTCATACGACATGTAACTGGTTGCTCGTTGTACCCTTCCTTTCTCGGGCAAAGAAAGATATTGATCTTATCGCGTATACTCCGTACCTATGTAGGTTGATAATGAGTGCGGGGAGCCAGCGATACCGGTCAACCCCCCGTAATCTTGGATAAGAACTCCATCGCCAATTTGAGCGCACTCGCTGACTGTGTTCAAAGCTGGATAGGCTTGGGGATTCACTTGTGAACCGTCTTGCTTCTTATGGGCGTACTCTTTATTAGGCTCTCTCATATATCCAACTGTCTCTCCATCTTCCACTCGCCCGTTGTTGAGCACACCTGTCCTGTATCGCCAATAACCCCCGTCCTTGACCCGCCTCTCCGTCCGCATTTGGTCCTTGCAGGCTCTACTCTCATCTCTCTGTACGAGCCTTGGTTCTCCCGCCTATCCTTGATCCTCGAGAACCATCGTCCTCCCCTTCTCGGGATGAATGTGCGCATGTATAGCGCAACTGATTCTCCTAGTATGTGGCCCAGCCAGCACCCATGGGCGCCATGGCCCGCAGGCCAACAACCGAGCGGCCCTGAAGTCTATGCTTCGCAACGGGCCCATCATTGGCAAAAATGACATAGTAACTGGTATAACCCTTCCCTGCAGTTTTGAAACAAAAGCGCCAAGTCGTGAGAGTCCTCAAAGCATGATAAAATATACATCTCGTCAAGTCGAAGGAACTGCATCATCAATCCTTTTCCGCCGTCTCCTTGTCCAACTTTGCGTCTTCAATGGTTGTGTGAGGCTTCTCCTGCACTGGTGTAACATTCGCGTCCCCCTTGTTTGACGAGTCCTGGCCTTCTTTGCTTGATAGCCCGGCGTCGTCAGAGGTCGTAATGGTTGGGGTGCTGGTTTGGCTCCCGCCTCGTTGGCCGTGATAGTGGACAACCTGAGGAGGCGCCTGCCCCGAGTGGAGGCCTAACTGTTCCGTCGGGTACGGGTCCAAGTCCTTGCTGGATGTCGAAAACATGGAGACAACAGGTTGGTGGTAGCCATTCGTCGAGTTGCTGGTCGTCGGAGTGTGCCCGTATTGGCCAGTGTGCTCTGCTTGCGTTGGCGTGCCTGCTTCGTTTGGCGAGCCAGATCCTTCTCCTAGGTGGCCTGTGAGGCTGTTCATCCCGCCTTCAATGTCTCGAAGTAGCCGGACGTATTCCTCCGGCACCAACCCGCTCTCTTGCGTTTTGGGATCCTCGGCTACCAGCCAGCCCTGGCCGTGTCGATAGGACACCCATATGATCTGACCCTCGGCCAATGGCAGTTCGTTCTCATTCTCTCTCTCAAAGTCGTATAGCGCGACAGCCTTGCCGTGGAATTCTTCATCCGGGGACGTGATGGTGAATTGGTAATCTCGTGAATAGCGAGACTGGTCCTCGTCAGTGTAGCCCGGAGAGGATGGTGAGCTCGATACGTCCGATCCGGGTCGGTACTGCCCACGGTCGCCCGGCGAAAGAGTACCTCCATGCGTGGCGCGATAGGCTCGACTGTGCAACGCCTGGTCGGGTGGATAGGTGACAAACTCTCCTCCAGGCCCATTGGCCTCGCTGCCACGGCCGACATAGTACCTCTCGCTCCCATCGCCAGCACTTCCCACGTAGTATCCTCTATCGGGGTCGTAGGCGGACGGGTGAACGACACCCGAAGCATTGGCGGCGCGACCAAAGGCCGTAGCGGCCGAGGTGGACTTGTGCTTGCGGTGTCGCGTCGCCACAATGGGGCTCTGGAGGTCCTCATCCTCGCTCCACGGGGGACCGTCGCCGAATTGGATCGGGGCAATGTCGTGGGCGCGGCCAAAGGTGTCAGGGTGCCACGAGTCCCAGGGCATCTTCTGGTCCCATGAGCCTGGCGGGTCGGACAGCCTGCGAGGCTCGCTCGCCGGTGTAGACATGCCAGAAGGTGGGCGGGAAGGCTCGAGCGAAGGGCCATAGTGCATGGGATGGGCGACAGGGTAAGCGAAGTCCCGCACCGACGTGTATGGAAGGTTGGAGGAAAAGGTGATGAACATGTGCGAAGTAGGCCTCGACCTCGAGGGGACAGAGCCCGTCGAGTATTGCGACAGCCTGTTCTTGGAGGCGTGCGACATCGGGCGCGGTAGAATGGTTCGGTGCGAGGTTGGAGACGTAATTAAGGGCGGCAGGCCAGGGACTCCGGGACTTGGTGAGGGAGAGGCTGCGGCGGTTGTTGCGGGGGAAGAGGTTGAATTGGCTGGGGGAGAGGCGGTCGACATGACAGTCGTAATCGTCGTCATGCCTCGCAGGCCAGGCTGAGAAGAGAAGTCGGGTGAGGGTGGAAGACGGCCACAGAGCCGCCGACGGGGAAGTCAGCGGATGGCCGGGTACTCGCGCCGCAAGCCGGTGACGATGGTCGGAACCCGAAGCGCAAGGGCGGGAGGGGAGTGGGAGGTGATGAAGATGACGGTTGCGCCGAGCCCGCGACGACACGGAACGATGCGATACGATGCGATATGATATGAGGTTGGTAGAGTAGCGGAGCAGGTTGCGGAGCTTCGAGGCACGTCGTCAAGTCAGCCAGCGGCGCGCCAAGGTCGAGGCGAAGATGGCAGAGGGTGGGATCGGGTAGTTGAGGATGAGGCGAGGTGAGGTGAGGTGAGGTGAGGCAAGGCAAGGCAAGGCGAGGCAAGGCCAGACGAGACGAGACGAGACGAGACGAGCCCTAATGCAAATGCAGATGCAGATGCAAATGCAGATGCAAGACGGCCAGTCGCCGGGCGACAAGAGCAAAAGACGGCGTCGGAGGGAGGGGTTGCGTGGAGGTGAAAGTGAAAGCACGAAATTCGCCGATAGAGATCGATGGAGGAGGGTTGAGAAGGTGACGAGAGGGGGTGAGCGCCGTCAGGTCAGCCCGTGCAGCCAGAGTCGGGCCAATGCTGGTGATGCTTGATGCTGCTGCTGCCGCCGCGCAACCTAACCTAACCTACACGGCACTGCACAGCGCAAACCTACAGCACTGCAAGCACTGCAAGCACCGCAATCTGTACCTCTGGCGTCCAAGCGACAAAGAAAAGGTCGATGCTAGCCTGTCTGTACCTCGGGCTAAGGGCGTTCGTTGGCTGCAGAGGGAAAGAGTTACGTGGGAGTGTCGAGAGCGGAGTGGGAGAGGATGGATCATGGATGTACCTCGAGGTACCTCCAGTCGCGTACCGCTTCCAAACTCTAGAAGCGGCTGCGAACCCCCGTGTCAGCGTGTCAGGCCTTGCAACGCCAGGCCACACAGGACCAGGCCACCGCCGAGGCGCTAATCCTCCTCAAGGCGGGCGAGTCAGCGCTCAGGATGGATCCATTTGCCATCCATCGACTCCGCCGCCGTTTCCATGGGGCTCCGCTGGGGGGCTAGCCGGACGCCGGATGCTGGAGGGGCTAGAGGGGCTTGGGGAGGGGGAGGATAGACATGGAGATGGGCATGGACATGGACATGGAGAAACGGTGCGATGCGGTGCGTTGCGGTGGTTCCCTTGCCTTGTTGAGATCCATCATGTCACCTGTTCGGTTCTCTTCTGTCCTGTCCTCGCTGTTGGCACGCACGGCAACTGGCTGTCCCATTTCTCACCTACCTCTAGGCACTTACATCGGCAATGGAGTCGCAACGTGGCTCCATGTGTAACCAATCGCAATACATGCAGGTCGTATAACGAACAACATAACCCGTTTCATCCCAAAGGATGAATGGATCGAGACGAATATCGCTGCGGGATCTGCCTGCTGCAACGAACCTCCATCTGCGTTTGCCATTCCAGGCCTGCTCAAACAGACACCATGCCGCATATAGTACCTATCTAGGTAGGCATCGCCTGTAACTACAGCACGTGAGCCCAGCATGCGTACATATATCGTCGGCAAGCCATCGAGATGCGGCAATGTCGATTGCCAGCATCCTGGTGCCAACAATAAGTAGGCTGTCGCATTTGAGATGGGCTGTGGCAATCGTCAGTGATGCGTATCCGTATGTATCTCCCATCTTGGCATAGAGTGGTGTCAGATGCATGTTGGTCATTCCTTTCCCTGCAGACCCCAGCTACAAAGGCCAATGGTCGTACAAGTCCCACAGTTTCTACATCAACACGGAGTCTTGGGATATATATAAACTTGGCGTACTACTTCACTCGAGGCTTAACTTGCGATTGCGGAACCAGGTCGTCAAGCTGGCTACACCTTGCCGTTGATCTCACATCTGCAGAGTAGGCCCTATCTAAACAAGCACGGCCGTTTTGCCATCCTCCATGCCATCTATAGTGGTACATCTCGGTACCAGGCGGCTACAGGCGTCTATTTTTGGACCTGATGCTCTGTCGTGCAAGGTTGTTGACGAATTGAGACCCTGATTGGTCTGGTCATAGCTTGGTCGGTTTCAGGTTATGCGACCATTGTCAACCAATCACCAAAGTAGTCGCTCTGAAGCCATTGTGAAGGTGGACTCCATCATTTCAACCCAGAGTGAAATCCTTGGGTTGCAAAGAGAACATTCTGCTGAGACGGATACAGACATCGTGCCATTTAACTACGAGACAGGTTTTGGAACCTACAAACACAGAGACATAACTTGGGCCGGAGACATAGGTAGGTGGGCAGCCGGTGAATCCAACTACCTGTCAACTCTAGATCTACACTGAATTAGTATATCAGACCACAGGCCAGAAGCTCACCACAAGTCGACGTTCAACTGCTTTCTACCGAGTAACTTAGTTGCACGTCGTTTATGCCCAGCTCGTAACTGCAGCTCTGCCTTGTTCCTAATTGGGCAAGGTGCCGATACTGTCCCGAGCATTAGCCGCTGTGTGGGCCGCGTGCAATAAAGCTTCGAGCTTTTCCTCCAACCTCGCATCAAGCCCTTACTCAACACAACACAGAACCTGCAACATCGCCACGCTCCCTAGGTCATGGAGCGGTCATGAGGCAAGTGCAGAGGTATACCAAGACTGTGTGATTGTGGTAAGTCATTCTCCCGGCTCGTAGTATCCCCCAACCCCCGCCTCCTTCTTCTATGATGATTTCAATTATTGGAGCTGTCTGAATCTTCATGTTGAAACAGACACTTTATTACGCAACTTATCTGATTGAAGCTACCTTGCACACTATTACCCATGGCCAGCAATGTCTTTGACGAGTGTATACTGACAAAAGCCACTGGCAGCTTCGAGAAATCCATTCGTTACCCCTGAGAAATGCGACTACGCTCTCGTAACCACGATCCATTATTCACACCAGGCTAGATAGAAACTTGAGAGAGATTCGAGATGGATGCCGCAAATGGGAGCTCGGCCGCTCAGGGCCAGAACGGCTCTGGCGAGCACACGAATGAATACAAACTCAAGTTTAGCACCGTCTGCGCAAGCAACAACAACCGGTTCGTGACCTCTGCATGCCGAGCGTTGCTGTGCGGGAATGTGGTCGCCCGCTGACCCTACCCAAAACAAACAGGTCGATGGAGGCCCATCTCCGGCTGTCCCAGGCCAACTATCCTGTAATCTCGTTTGGCACCGGCTCTCTCGTCCGCCTGCCGGGCCCTACCATTACCCAGCCCAACGTCTACCACTTCAACAAAACGTCCTACGATAGCATGTACAGGGAGCTCGAGTCAAAGGATGCCCGGCTGTACAAGAACAACGGTATCCTCAATATGCTGAATAGAAATAGAGGCGTAAAATGGGGACCCGAGCGCTGGCAGGACTGGCAGGTCGGCGTGCCGCGCCTACAGCACGCCAAGGACCAGGGCAGCCAAGGCACCGAGGGCGGCATCGTCGACGTGGTCATTACGTGCGAGGAGCGGTGCTGGGACGCCGTGATTGACGACCTTTTGAACCGAGGCTCGCCTCTCAACCGGCCAGTGCATGTCATCAATGTCGAGATCAAGGACAACCACGAAGAGGCCGCGGTGGGCGGGCAAGGCATCCTCGACCTCGCCAACTCGCTCAATGCCGCCGCCGTCGAGGAACGAAACGCCATGGGCGCCTCCTCCTTTGACAGCGGCAGTGCGTCAAGCAGGGCCAACTTTGATGAGCGGGTGCCTGACATTTTGGCTGCCTGGCAAGAGAGATGGCCTAACCTGCCAGCAACCTGGACTCTGGCTTGGTTCTAAGGGCCAGCCATGACATTTAGTGCATCGAACAAGTAATGGAGACGGGGTCTCACCGGAAGGGCTTGCTAGGGAATATCAATGGGCAATCTGGGGCGGATGTCACACAATGCAGATGGGACCTTGACGGCATCCCCAGTTACGATTCATTCGGTGGGGCGTGAGCCTGTTCGTGAGAAAGATGGGATTTGGGTTGAGAGGAAGACAAAGGTTACAAATGACGACGCATCACATACATGTTGCCCATGGGCCGAGCATCTGGTGCAGCTAGGAGGGCTGAATTATTACAGCATCGGACCTGTCATATCGAATATACACTCTTGATCAAAAAACGAAACAGGGTTTGGGAAACGGCATAGCCTTAGGATGACTGAAATGATCTGGCATGGCAAATGTGTCTCTAGGCGATGTGCTGCATGACTGTGATATAGTCGGCTCTTCTCTGTCTTGTGCCAAACCATCCCGTGCTGGAGAGCTCAACGCAAGAATGGATGAACCTTGTTACTTGCAGTAAACGTCACAGGGGTATATTAAAGAAGATCGCTCAAGTTCTATCTGGGCTTGGTCGCGTGCATGTTTTCCCTCGTCCCGCAATAGGAGGTGGCTTGCGATGTGCTGGGAACTCCAAGTCGCGGCTCGCCCCAAAGTCAATTGCTGCGCGTCCGTGATGTCCGAATCTCCACGATCACGGAGACTCTGTCGGCGTCAGAGGCGTTCCGAGCCGCCGCATTGCCAAGCCAAAGCCAAAGCCAAAGCCAAAGAAACCCCGTGGAAACGCGCGGGGGTCCCCCGTCCCATCATTATTCGCCCTTTATAAGCCTATCTGGGCCCTGCGCGCATCCCTCTTGTCGAAAAACGCCAGCATCTCGTCCCTCTTGGCCGAGTACATGCTCCTCAGGCTCGGCGGGCCCGTCTTCCAAAACTTCTCGTGCAGGCTGGCCACGCCGGCCCGGACGTCGCCCTGGTTCGGCCAGGTCGCGCTCCATTTCGGATCCAGCTCCGTCCAGGGCATCGCGCCCTTGCGCCGGAAGGCGTAGTTGAGCAGGCTCTGCTCCATCGTGTGCGGGTCGAAGCGCCGCCAGTGCGACATGACGCTCAGCAGGTAGGCGTACACCTCGTGCGAGGGCGCCGCGACCCAGAAGCCGGCCGTAAAGGCCTCGGTGCTGCCGGGGGGGAACTCGTGCTTCCGAGCCCCCAGGAACTGGTTGTCGGACCGCGCCGCAAAGACATAGTTGGCCGGCAGCCGTGCCTCGTCCCGGCGGACCTCGGCCCTGCGCTCCCCCCACAGCGTGTCGGATGGGACGGCGACGCCGCGCTGCTGCTCGGTAAAGATGCCGTCGAGCGGCTTCGTGATGAGCGTGTCGGCATCGACAAAGAGGATGCGGTCAAACTGGACCATCTGCAGCAGCCGCAGCTTGGTGAACTGGTCCTTCCACCGCGATACCCCCGTGCGAATCCACCATGCGAGAGGGACATCCTGCGCCTCGATGACGGTGGCGCCGTCGCGCTTGAGGCGTGCGCGCTTCCACTCGGGGACGCTCTTGGTGACCAGCACGATAAAAGGCACGACCGTCTTGGAGCGTGTCTCTCGCGCGTGCAGGAGCTGGTAGGTCATGAGGCGCGCGGCGAGGAAGTAGTTGTCTGTCTTGTCCGCGACCGAGGAGTCGCCGCTGAGAAAGGTAGCGATTGCGAATTTGGACGCTGGAGTCGTGGATGCGAGGGTGCCATAGTCGGGGTCGAAAGGCGGCGGCGGCTCGAGGGAGGGGAAGATGGTAAAGGCGAAGACGAGGGCGAGTATCAAGACGAGGAGCAGCCGGCGAGGGACACGGCAGCCGGCGAGAACCATGGTGGTGAGGCGGATGATGGCGGTTGAGGCGTCGCCGTGGGCGCGGGCTGACGACTTGGCCATCATCTTTGCACCGCCAACTCTCGAGTCAGACGCTCGTCAGCTCGTGTTGACAGGGGGGGGGGGGGTCCGTCCCATTTTCGCATTCGCATGGGGCAGCGGATGGATGATGACACGCTGATGGTACAATACTCCTTGATTGGCCATGTTTCGCAAGTGGTTCGTCCATCTCTAGTAGAAACCGGGCCTGCGCTATCGTGTAGCCAACCCACCCAAGCAAGCCAATTGCCAAGGTGGTCATGCTCGGCCGAGATACTTTTCGTCTGCTGAAGATTCAAGATCGGCGCAGGGAGTTGGGGGCGGCGGATAGTCTGTGCTTAGCCTGGTTCGTCAACTGATCCTTGATAACGAATCCAAAACGGGCTTCATTTCCAGCACCAACCATAGGGCATCATGGACAACCTTCATAAGCTCAATCCATCCGCATTGTCATTCAGAATTGCTCATCGCCGCGTCTACTCCGTACCAATGCGGACCATCTCTCCTCGACCATCACGGTTTCAGCATGAAAATCGCCATTTCCCTCGCCGACTTGGTCCAGCTGCCGCAGAGAAATACCGATGATCCAATTACGCAGCGCTTTTTGTGGCTCGGCTTCCATGACACGTAGGCGGAAGGAACATCTTTTGCGTAAGCGCCGCATGGTCGACGTAGACAATAGAGGGCTTCTCACATCGTTTGGAGTCAAACGACGCGTCGGCAGAAAGTGTTGCCAACGCTCACTCGCTGTACGAGCAAGGGTCCTAATCGCATTATCAAAGGTGATCGCCGCCGCTGGCCAAGTGGATGATGACCATGCTCAAGACATTCATGGTTTTGCTGGCGGGCATAATGTCCACGAGGGTATTGCCATGTATCGTGGGCTTCCTCTCCTCGAGAAGATGGCAAAGCTGCTTGGCCCCTGGTGCTGATTTCCGGGCGAAAACTCAACGTCATCTCTGACTGCAGTCCAGCTCGAATCTGTGCTTTTCGAGCTGATGTTATACCGCAGGGACGTAGCTAAAGAGCGTAGGTAGTCGACTCAGCGACCTGAGGTCGCCGGGCTATGAAAACATATCAAATGAGAGGAAGCGTCCAAGGTGTATCACAACAAACGCAGCCGGCAGTCTAGATACTGTGTTCTTCAAACCAGTAAAAGTCAATGGCCACCAAGAAGCAATCTCGTTCACTTGCGCCAACAGACTTCGTGGGCTATTGCGCAAGACTCCAGCTCATTTTGAGACGCTCGACGTCCTACTCGACTTGTGTATGATCAATTAGATTGCAGAATCATCTGGTATATTGCCTTCTATTGTGTTTGTCCTCTGCAAAGTTAAGGTTGTCCCACTCTCCATGTGGTCATTGTGTTATCGGAACATGTTCCATCTGGAACACGAATGCCATGTCAATGCTGGGCTGGATAGGTACGGAGTCACGGGTCGGGTCCCAGGTAGCTCGATGGGTGGAGATGTGCCTTGAGCACTGATACGGAGTACTAGAATAGTATATACCTGGGTAGGTAATTACGGAGGCGATTTTACGCGAGAAATAGACATCGACGTGGAAACTGGTGGGTCAGTGCATATTATTCTTCTCCAGGTCGCGATAGTATCCGTATATTCAAGCTTGTTTAAATAAGTGCGGGTAGGAGCTTTGTCCAGTGCCAACACGGGCTTTGTCTTGGCGAATGAGAGTCTGGGGCCAGCTTGTGAGCCTAGCCGATCCCTTGTCCTGGCCAACCTACCAAGTTGATTCCGAGAAGCAACATGTGCATGGTCAAGACAGTGAGTATAATGTCATTCCTCTGCGGTATACAGAGCAACGTAGACGTTCGGCATTTGGGCCATTATCCAGCCTGGGCTTGACGCCCCCACCGGCAAAGGGCCACCCGCATACCGCCGGACGGCGCACCCCCAGAAACGGTGCGACGGAGTCTCGACGATCAAGTCATGATAACGCAATGCGGATTGCGGAGCCACAGCAAAGCATCCTCGGTGCTCCGTATTGCTCGCAAAGCACGTGTTGCTCCCCCAGTTTCCCAGGTAATAGTGGATGAGTGCGTGGATTTATGTACATCCATAGCTGGGAGACGACTGCAAAGCCCGGGCACTCAAAGGAGGCATCCAGAGGCCTTCTAGCAACCCCTACTAACCCCTGCTAGACCCGCCCAGCAGCGCCTCGCCGGCCGGCCGCTAAAGACCGGAGCAACCACTGGCGAATCATGCTAGCGGCCAGAAAGCTAGCCTCAGGGGAAAGGAGGGTTTTTGTGGATTAAAGGGATGAGCAGCTCGATGTTACCCACATGGTTGAGTAGATCTAACTTATTTCACAATGTAATGTGTGAAGGATGGCATCAATTTGGCCAGGCATCTACTTAAGGTAAGCATGCATGAGCCAGAGACAGGGACCGTCAAAAGACACCAGGGCAATTGCCCGGATACTCCGTGCCTACTTAGATAGGTAGGTACTCTCTCATACGATGCATGGTTCCTGCAGCTGAAAAGCACTCAGATCAAGAGGAAGAAAGCCGGAGAGAGGTTGGGAGTCTGTAGGTCTCAATTCCTCCTTCCTGTCTGTGGCAGGTACAAGAATAGGTAGGTTGGGACTTGAACATGAGAACTGGACTGCCATGATGGGCCGTGACCAGACAGAGCCGCACTGTGTCTTACCCCCTGTATCAACCAGCCACTGCCCTCTGCAACCACGCTGTCTTATCTGTCTACACAGTGTGGCTGCTCAGCTTGCTGCTGCGCAGCGCATAACGACAGTATCGCATCGAGCGTCGTAATCCCTTCCCATCCATCCTTTCCCATAGCAACAACACATCGCAACCCATTGCAACCCATCCCTCCATCCACCCACTGGCCACGGACCGGCCTGTGGGCTTGAGAAATTGCAGTCGTTATTACCGCTTCCAGGGGTGGGCGGAGAAGCGTGCTGCCTCCCAGCCAATGCTAGCGCCTCATTTCCCCCAAGCAGAGGTCAAGATCGGATTTCCCAAGCTGAAATCCATCCCCTTTCACGCCCACAAGACGGCGCAAGACACACCCCTGCGCCCGACGGCCATCTCGTCGTCCCCTTTTGGCTTCTGAGCACCCGTCACGGCCCCTCTCCGTCTCCCTCCTCCTTCTTCTTGCTTGTTGCTCCTGGTTGCGCTACGGGAGCCCCGGTCAAGAGAATAACCTCCCGCCAGATCCGACGCCGCTTCACCTCAACTATATCGACAGACAGAGCCAGCGAGTCGGTCGCAAAGCCTTCGTCTTTTGTCTCGACCCGTCCTGTCGCATCCAGTTCAGTTCCCAATCTGGTCCCATTTCGAATCCGCTTTGCTTTCCTGTCTCTCGGCGTCTTACAATAACCATTGCTGCCGCTAGCTCGCTTACCAGCCCTGCTCACTTGGCGTCGCCGCCAGCCCCCCCCCTGAGGTACCACTCTTTGACGCTGTCCAAGACGCGTGTGGGGGAACGTCGATTCCCAGTCGTCGACCGACCTGTATTTCGACCAGTCCCGCGTGGCGTCGTTTATGAGACAGGCCTCTGCCTCCCAACCTTCTCCCTCCGGCGCCTCCCCTAGACGTATCCGCGACCAGCTTCCTCTCGACCAATTCCCACAATCATGAGCCTCGCTGGCCGTAATGCGCCGCTGTCTCCAGTCTCTGTAGGCGGAAGCGAGTGGTCCGTCTCCAAATACCAAGGCCTCGACGACGCCCCCTATCAATCCGGCCGCGCCAACCTGGCTTCGCCCCCGAACTCTGGCGGTTCCAACGGCACCATGAGCATGAGCGGCTTCCCCTCGGGGCCTCGAAGCAACGGGGGTCCGTCGCCACCTGCCTCAATCGCTCGCTCCAGCAATGGAACAAACATGTACGCCCGGAGCGAGGGCCGCAACAGCGTCCGCGCCGACCTGGACGAGTCCATCCTCAGCGAGCACTACGTTGCACTACGAGCCTTTCTGAACTCGCGTGACCCGGCAAACAAGCAGCAGGCCAACAAGGCTCGCGACAAACTGTTGCGCCTCTCCTCCGTCCAGTTCTACGAGCTCAGCACCGACGTCTTTGACGAATTGATCCGAAGACAGGCAACTGCAAGGGCTCCCCTCAACGCTCCCAAGGGCCCCCCTCCGTTTCTACTCCCCGAAAACACCTTCCACCCAAAGCGAAATCAAGCACGACAACGACTCTCTTCACTTGGGCCCCCGCGCTTCCGAGATCTGGCCTCCGATGTTTTCCACGAGCTCGAACGCCGGTTTCCTCGATTCATCGGACTTGATATGCCCCGTTCTGGTAGTCCCATGTCGATGCGTGGTCCCGTCAGTCGGTCTGGTACTCCAGTCAATGGTGCGTACCCGCCTAGGGGCCAGAGTCGCATGAGAAGGCCATCCGACGCAGTCTCTCTCCGGGGTCCGCCACCAGGAGATGCTTACGGTATGCCATCTCCCGGTATGCCACCCCCCGGCGACTATGGAAGGCCGACGCCTAAGCAGCTCAACCAAAACAACACCATAATACCTAACAAGAGCACCATGTTGGAGGAAGACGACGATGGGGATGCCTTTGGCCTCGAAAAGGCCACGAGCAATCACGAAAGTAAGAGGAGTGCCGGAAGTGGTATCACCTCAGAGGTATGTAGCTCTTTAAAGAGTCTGGCTGCCCAGTCCCGCAGTTGCTAATCAAAGGATAGGCCGACAAGAAACTCATCGAGGATTATCAATCTCAGGTGCAGGAGCTGAGAGAAAAGATTGACAGCATGGAAGACGCCTTGAAGAAGAAGGATGATGAAATGAACTCGGCTTTGGATGTGGAACGTACTCGATCCACTGCCGCTAGCTTGGAGAAGAAGGAGTGGACTGATCTGCGGTTTGAGCTCGAGAACAAGCTGGCCGAGATGCAAAATATGAACGACTCTCTGAAGCACGAGCTTGAGCGGGCGCGAGAAGATCACGATGCCGAGGCGCAGCAGCTTCGTGCCCAATTGGCCGAGGCGCAGCAAAGTGCCAAGGCTCTGGACACTAGCGGTGCGGATTCGGACCTTCAGCGAGAGAATGATGAACTGCGACGCTCTTTGGAGGAACAGCAACGGGTAACCGATGAGGTTCGACGGGAAGCCCAGGAGTTTCTGGGTGAAATGAAGGTTCTCTCCCAGCAAAGCGCCTCGACCTGGGAGCGTCAAGCCGAGCAGGAGAAGACGGTTGAGAAACTTGAGCAAGAGGTCCGAGACTGGAAGAACCGGTTCGCCCACGCCAAGACACAGCTGAGGTCTATGCGCGCATCGTCCACCACCAGTTCTGCGATAGAGCACGATGCCGGGAAGCTAGTCCGCGACAAGGGCTTCCTAGACGACCACGGCCTTGTTAAGGATATACACGTTACCAAGTTCCAGATTGCCATCGACGAGCTGTTGCATAGGGCCCGCCACGACGATCCCGAGCTGGTGATGGATGCGATGAAATCCGTAGTGGCCAATGTTCGTCGTGTTATCAGGGACATTGACGAGTTCCCAGCTCACGATGAGGAAACGGCTCAGCAACGAACAAAGACGAGATCCAAGGTTTCGTCTACGGCAAACGGCCTCATTACTGCCTCCAAGAACTTTGCCGCCGGTGCTGGGATTTCACCAGTCTCTCTCCTGGACGCTGCTGCTTCTCATCTAGCGGCCGCCATGGTTGATCTACTTCATACAGTCAGGATACGGACCACCCCAGCAGGTGAGGGCGAGGACGAGGATGATGACGATGACGATGGTACAATGACCCCTGTGGGTTCGGCTGGCTTCTTCTCTCCGCGTAGCACCACGGTTGAGGCGTCTGCTCCTCAGGGTGCGCTTCCTCCGCCTCCGCCTCCACCCCCGCCTTTCCAGGGCCTTGGCGGTGCTCGCGAGAGCGTAGACTCGTCCGCCTATAGTCCTATAAACTCCGCCCGACAATCCACGGATCCCTATCTACACAATCAGCCCATTCCTCGAACGAATGGGATGGGATACGGCAGTGTACCATCCAAGGGCGTAAGCCACACAGCCGACGACCTCGAAGATCTCAAGGTGAGCACTAAAGAAGATTCCGATACCTGTCGTCCAAACTAACCTGGGCTCTAGATGTATATTGAAGAGCAAAACGATCTTTTATTCGCCGACGTTCAAGACCTCGTGGACTCTGTCCGTGGGGATGCCAGTATCCAGAAGATTCTCATCGACATTGGGTCCATTTACGCCATTGTGGGCAAGATCAAGTCGGAGATGAAGGCCAGCGGTATTGGGGAAATGGCGTCACGACTAGACGAATGCAGGACTCGACTTCTCGAGGCCGGTGATCGGGGTCAAGATCTGGCCGACAATGGCAGCAAGACCCAAGACCACGAGTGGCATGATTGGACACAAACCATTCCTCCCATGGCTTTCGAGACTGCCAATGAGGCCAAGGAACTAGTACAGAAGCTGGCAACGCGGATAAAGTCCAGCAGAAGTGACGACTTCTCCTAGTATACCGCTGCGCCCGAGAAGGGCGAATCGTGCCGGTCACGCGAGGAGCATCAGGCGGCTTCTGGGTACAAGTACCGTCTTGCGTTCTTTTCGATGGAGGGCACTAGGTGCCCTAAAGTTTAGGGGTTTGAATCTTTGATATCCTGCGGGCTCGAGATTTGGGGGTTGGACATCCCCACAGTTATTGTTGTTTACTATCCCCCCCTTAATGGTTCGGTTTGATACCAGCACTGGGTTGTGCGGTGGGTAGTCGGAAACGGGAAATGGCTGTACGATGGGTGAGATGAGGGAATCGGTTGGGTATAAATGCACATGACCTGGCGTTGGACATGGCGTTGCATGCATTGCATGCGCTGCACGAGAAGAGCCTCCTTCTGGTCCGTCCTTGTTGCGTATATATAATTGTTATTCTTACTGGGGGCTTTTGCGATATGCGGGCCACTACACGGAGGCGTGGTTTGAGGATTGAATGAGAATAGAGATACGAATGAACAAGTACTACTGGAATTGACCATGTGGTCTGAGTTGCTGGGATCGCCAGCAGACGTTTGACGGGAGTAGCCCCAAGAGTTGGGTAAAAAGCATAAGAGTTGAGTTGATATTGCAGGCTTCAGAAGCAGGATGCGGCCAAGTAAAGTAACAATGACTGATTCTAACATGATATGCTCCAAAACAAGATGCTACCACTGCATGGGTCATCACTACCACTTTGGCAGCGCAACAGTCTGTGGAAAAGAGCGTCGCAACTCTCGGAGGGTTCTGGCAGCACCTCCCAAGACGGCGGGGATGCGCCTCCAGCCGTTCTTGAGCGTCCACCAAGCCGCGACGCCGCCGACGGCGAGGCCGGAGAGGCCGACGAACCACATGTCCCAGTTGCGGGCTTTCCAAAAGTGCATGCGCATGTCGGCCGTCTGCAGGTGCATGGGCCGCAGCTCGGCGCCGTCGCGGAGGCGCAGCTCCTGGTCGTACATGAGCTCCTCGGCGAGGTCGGCGGCGTGGTGCTTACGGCGGGAGGCGACGCGGGCGATGCGCTGCATGCGGAGGACGTTGCGGGCGACGGAGCCGGTGGCGTCGGCGCGGAGCTCGGCAATGGTGGCGGCGACGGCGGCGGGGGTGACGTCGTCCTTGTCGAGGGCGAGGCCGACGCCGGCCTGGCTCAGACGGGCGCTGTTGCAGAGCTGGTCAAAGAAGTAGCCGATGACGAGGACGGGCACGCCGTGGAAGAGAGCCTCGTTGGCGCTGGAGCCGCCGCCGTGGGTGAGGAAGAGGCAGGTGTTGGGGTGGGCGAGCACGGCGCGCTGGGGAGCAAAGGTCGGCAGGCGGAGTTGCGGCACCCGGTCGGCGAGCAGGTCGGTGATGGCTATCACGGAGCCGTCGGCTCGTGTAAAGGTCCTGGAGGGATCAAAGTTGGCTCGCGGCCTGGTGGGGAGGGCCCATATGACGCCGTTGATATCGTCGGCATCGAGGGCCTGGACGAGGCCGACAAGGAGATGCTCAAGCAGAGCGGTAGGGAGGCAGACGTGTGTGCCGAGCGACACGTAGATGGTGCGGTCGTGCTGGGCGAGGAACGCAGCAACACCATCATCGAGGGCCGGATACTCGTCGGCAAGGATGGGGCCGACGGGGGCGATGAGCGGCGGCAGATCTTTGGGGGGCTCGAGGCCGAAGAAGGAGTTGACGAGAACCAGATAGTCGGGCTTAGTGGAGAGGGACAGCATGTAGTCGACGCCCTCGCGAGCTCGCATGCTCTGGGTCCAGCGGATATAGTTGAAGAGTGTGGGCAGCGCGTGGACCATGACGAGCTCGTTGCGGAAGCGCGAGGCGAGCGAGGCGTGCTCCGACGTCAGCGTCATGTCTCTCTGGAAGCCTGGCTGGCCGGGGATGTAGCTGGCGGGAGCCATGAGGTAGGGCATCTGGGGCCAGACGCTGGCCAGAGGGATGCCGAACTGGCGGAGCATGTCCCGGGCGGCGGGATCGGCAAAGAAGTCGGCGATGATGAGGTCCGGGCGGGTGACCGGGTTGGCGCAAAGAGGGCGGAGGCCGCGGTAGGTCCCGGGCCAGGCCGAGTCGAAGAGGTACTTGGAGCGCATCATGACGCCGAAGTCGTGCCCGGGCCGCCAGATGCGCATGCGCTCATAGTGCTCGTCCGTCTCCGTCTCGGACAGGGCGGAGCCGACGGCATGGACGGCGGCGAGGAACGGGTAGCCGGCGGCCCAATGCTCCTGGCCGGCGCAGGTAGCGAACTGGACCTCATGGCCACGGGCAGCAAGCACGGCGCCGATCTCGAGGACCGGGGCTACGCGGGGAGTCCGGGGGTTAGCTTCCGGGAGGTCCGTATCGAGGCCCGGGCCCGGGAACGGACGCGAGGGCGGGGATGAGTGGAGAACTTGCCGGCGTGGGTAAAGCCGCCTGTCGTGGAGAGAAGGAGGATTCTCCGGCGAGCATCGGGGTCGGCTCTCGAGTGTTGTGGCATCATGGCGGGGGGTTTAGTGATGAAACAATCTAGATGGATGGAATTACACCGGCATCCAGAGATGCATGGCCTCGGATCGGAGTGAGGCCGCTGTTCTTCCGGTCGACGCCGGGTCTATGGGTAAAGCAGAGGTACTGGAGTCCAGATGATGCGGTCAAGCGAGTGGCATGTTCTCAGGGCCTGGTTGAGGTTGAGGTTGAGGTTGATCTTGTCATGTGAGGATCTAGATAAATATCTCCGAAATGCATGATGCTAATAGCCTTTGTTTTTAGGGGCGGGACGGAGCTGCAAGTCGTTCCTACCACTCCTGCAGGTGCTCGCTCAAACCGGTTAGCGCATGTTCTAGCCGCCTGCGCATACTTTTACACTAGCGCCTTACTTCTCACATCTCACAAGCCTCACGCCTCAATCCAAGCCTCAATCCCCAAGCCTCAAGACTCAACTTCATCCCAGACATACGTTACTCGACTCACGCACAACCGCTCTCTTTCTCTCTCTCGCTACCGTCTCACCATCACCATCACCAAGCGGCTTCTCTTTGCTCATAGCCACAGCTCTTTGATCCCGGGGCTCGTGGGGACGCTTGAGCACTCGGCAGCCTGTATCATGTGCGCGCGTTTCTCTCTGCAGAGAACAAAGCCACAGTCTGCTCCGGACCAGGCTCGACTTGCCCATCGCAAAGGCGCAACGCAAAAGACGAAGGCGACAGTTTGCTGAGGAGCAGCCTCGGGCGATTCTCTCGGGGCGCCGCAACGCAGGAGGACATGATTGAGCCACTTTCAATTGACCATGGCGGCGAGCCCGCCGTTTGCCCCTCACAGCATCACCACTTAACACCCCTGCAAGCGGATGTCGAGCGCAGGGGCCCCCCTGCCACCCCGCAAATCACTCTTGATGAAGCCATCGCCGGCCTCTCATCATCGTCTGTCGACAACAGCTCTCCTGCCGCCCTTTCCGACGCTATCCCGCTCCCTTGTTTGTCCGCACGCGACCTGGCTTCCCCCGAATCTGCGGTAGACAGCGTCCGGTCCAGCTCCGTGCTGAGCGACCTCGACCCTGGAGAGTTTCTCCTCGACCACGACTACCATGGTCCGGATGGGCATCGCATACTCCGCCTCAAGCCTACTGTTGACCAGTGGAATGACTTTCCTGCCATCCTTGCCTTTGCCCACCGCCAAGGCGCCGCCGAGGACGGCTGCTTCAAAATCATCCTGCCTCCAGAGCTCCGGGAGCCTCTCCCCACCAAAGAGAGTGAGGGGGTTCCGGCAAATGCCTACAAGCCCAACCAGATCAAGAGGAACAGGTTCTGGCGGGTCGACACCGTTCCCTCCGAGGGGACCTTTACGTCGTCCGAGACGGGCCCGGAATGCGTCGTGAGCGCCCTCAAAGCGCTGGACCAGCTCAAGAGCATGTTTCACAAAAACGATCGCAGGCAGATCCGCAACGTCCGCTATCGTGTCGACGTCCCCGCTTGGACTCCGGATCAGCGCCGCGCCGCGGGCGTCCCCGAGCGGAGCCCGATCCACCCGCTCAAGGGCGACAAACTCGATAACACGAGAGCCGTTGTTCCTGGTATTCATACTCCATACGTGTACGAGTCGGGTCCTTACTTTGGCGCCAGCTTCCAGCTTCACGCCGAGGACTTCCGACTCGTCTCACTCAACCACTTGTACAAGGGTCGCAAGATATGGGTAGTGGTCCCTTCCACAGCCGTCGACATAGCCGAGACGGCTCTGGGGCGCAGGGACGGGTGCTCGCAGTTTATGCGCCACCGTGCCGAGTTCCTCTTCCCCCAGAAGCTTGACAAGCTGGGCATCCCCTTCCGCATCGTCGACCAGCGGCCCGGAGAGACGGTCGTCATTCTCCCAGACGCCTACCACGAAGGCTTTAGCACAGGCTATACCATTGCTGAAGCCAAGAACTATGCAGATGCAGACTGGAGCACTGCCACCTACCAGCCATGCCAGCCGAGTTGCCAACTCGTCACGATGATCCCAGCCGATCTCATGCGTCCACTGGAAGAGGGTGAGACTCGGCTAGATTTGTGCGCGGCGTACGAGGTGAGGCAAAGCCACCCAAAGTCGGCACTAGAATCAGCGTCAAGGCCCACGCCCAAGCTAGAACCAGAGCTAGAGCTAGAGCCAGGGCTCCTGAAGCAGCCACAGCAGCAACCAGATCCGGCGCCTCAAGCTCAACAGGCAAAACGAACCTATGAAAGCAGCGAGCAGGATGATCGAGATATCAAAAGGGTCAAGGAAACGGCGTAAACTGCACCGGCGGCGCAATGGGGAGAGACGTATTTATACCGGCGTTTTATGGTTGTCACGTCGGGGTTACGGAGTCATGTCGCTTCCATGTTTACACAATGTTTGGGGCTGCGAGAGACGGGTTCTCTATGGGTTCGAGATACCCAAACTATGCCGGTGTCTTTGGGCTGCTTGGTTGCATGGGCTATCTGTTGGGTGGGTGTTTTGTGATTCCACGGGCCTCTAGCCTGTTTTCTTTCGACCCTTGCTGGGAGTTGCTCTTGGGCCAGAGACGGGGAAGCGTGTCGTCTTCTTCTTCTTCTTCTTCTTCTTCTTCTTGGCCGCTTATTACAGGTCTTTGGGGGACAAAGCAGGAGACATGGCACTGTTTCACATATGATCAAGGTCTGACGTTTCATCTGTATCGCTTGTGATGTATCCATCAGTCATGCCAGTCATTACTCCAACTAGGGGCTGCAGTCCATGTATGTTCCACAGGGAGCCCAACGTGTAACCCCCAAGCCACCAAAAGTTTCATACAACTCGAATTTCACACAAGTCGAGTGGTTACGCTACATGCTCGTCTTGGCCGGGTTACATCTTTAGCTCCTCTCGAGCTCCTGTCTCCTCATCTCGTCGCGGAACGCATTGCGGCCGCCCTGCTGGCGGGGAGCGGCATCGACGGGGCTGTTGGCGAGGCTGCCGAGGCCGTCGCTGTCGCGGCGGGGCATGTCGCGGTACTCGCCGGCGAGGGGCTCCATGGTGCGGGTGTCGAGCTGGATGCCATTGTCCTTGGGGCCGAGGCCAAACATGCGGCGGGCGGAGCGGCCGGTGTAGCCCTGGCGCTTGCGGCTCATGATGTTGCCGAGGCCGATGCGGCGGGTCTTGCGGTTCCAGAGGAAGCCGCCGATGAGGAGGAGGACGATGGAGCCGAAGACGGTGGGGAGGGCGATGATGAGGGCCTCGCGGTTGGGGCTCGACTCGCTGCGGTGGTAGGCGGGCTCCCAGTCGAGGAGGAGGGTGAGGGGCGTCGTCTTGGTCTTTTCGTCGCTGCCGTTGACGGAGCTGAGGAGGGTGAGGGTGACGTTGTTGATGGCGTTGTTGCGCAGGAACTCGCGCTTGACGTCAAAGGGGAAGTAGCCCCAGGCGGCGGGCCGCGAATTGAACGTCTTGGAGTCTTCGTACTTGAGCGTGGTGTGGTTGAAGTGGTAGTCGAGGCGGACCTCGACGGCCATGGTGGAGTTGCCGAGCTTGGTCTGGTTAAAGTAGTCGGGATCCCAGGTGACTGAGAGGGGCAACGATTAGCAGGGAGCTTGAAGATATCAAGGAAGAGAGAACTCACGGTAGTAGGTCTGGCCCTTGTAGAGGGTGCTGTTGACCTCGGGGTAGCAAAAGGGGGCCTGGCCACCCTTCATGCTGTAGCAGCGGGGAAAGGCGCCCTGGCCCTTCTTCTTGGAGTTGCCCGTCGGGTTCGGGGGGGTGCCGGTGCTGGTGGTGGGCTCGCCCTGGATGGTCCTGGTGAAGACGGAGGCAGTGAGGTCGTGGGGGGCCGGGTCCTTGAACGAGGTCGAGCCGTCGATGACGGTGACGACCGAGGGCGTGTATGTCTCCTCGGGCTGGCCGTTGTCGTCGACCGAGACCCAGGCGGCCGTCGGGGCGGCACGCTTGTTCGGAGGGAGGATGGTGCTAGTAACGACATTGCCATCGCCAATAGCGCCGCCGCGGCCGTGAGCGTTGTCGGTGAAGGACGTGGGGAGAGAAGCCGCCGGGTCGTCTCGCTTGTCGTGGGGAGCGGAGATGGTACTGGTAACGATATTGCCATCGCCAATAGCGCCGCCGCGGCCGTGAGCGTTGTCGGTGAAGGACGTGGGGAGAGAAGCCGCCGGGTCGTCTCGCTTATCGTGGGGAGCGAGGATGGTACTGGTAACGACATTGCCATCGCCAATAGCGCCGCCGTGGCCGTGACCGTTGGTGAAGGACGTGGGGAGAGAAGCCGCCGGGTCGGCTCGCTTGTCGTGGGGATAGGCAGAAACGGAGGCGGAAAGGGAGAGGGCAAAGGCCGCCGAGGCAGCGAGCATCGTCGAGGCGTGCATGGCGGTGATGGTGGCCAATTGATCGGGCGGGTTGCCAATGGACGGGAGATGGAGATGGAGAGGAAGAGGAAGAGAAGAAAAGAAGCCAAGCGAGGGCGAGTTTTCAGTTTTCCCGGTGGAACGTAGACTCGAATTGCCGTCGAGACGGACCGGGCTCCACGCTCCACGCTCCACGCTCCACGCTCCACGCAGTCAGCAAATAACCGGAGCGAGGCTTTTTCCATGCACGTCCTAATCTCATCTCATCTCGGCCCCTGCAACAACACAGCAACACAGCAACGCAACAATGGGACAGTTGAGCTCCCGCCTTAGCGTGTCACCAACTACAACTAACTCCATAATTACTACTCCAGTTCTCCCCAAGTCAGCAACTCATAACGATCCGCGCTGCAGCACATCCCACGCTTACCGTCTGCAGGGCTGTGCTGCATGCCGACCGAGGCTGCCAAGCGCCTGAGCCCGCCGTCATGATGCCGGCACCCGGCGCTACGGACACGGACTCGGTACCCTGGACATCCAAGTCGACAATGCCGGCCTTGGAGATGCTATATTTGGCTTGATATGTGGGTTCGCCGCCATCGTTGCTATTTGCATTTGCTGCCTTTGCACCGCCTGCAGCTGTTGATCAGTCAATTAGCGCATGCTGTGCATTCCAACGTCTGCGTGCGCCAACAGACAGCTGTGGTGTTGCATTTCGATGCTCCTCTGATACATGCACATGCACAAGCTTGATGACCTCACAACAAAGCAAAAAAGGCGAGGTCAAAGAGGACCAATGACTCAAACTCCATAGCACTTGGATACATACACGTATGACTGCATACCATCCTGGCAGACAGTAACAACGCCGTGGCAACCTGGGGCCAAGAGTGGCCAAAACAACAGAACCAAGGACCAAGACGCTCGCTGCCTACTACAATACAAGAATAAACACCTTTTGACCAAGATACAAAACCACGCACGACCATGTCCCCAGACCCGTCACCTACCTAGAACCAGCCGCCCCCTCGCGAAGCCTTGCCCCTCCGAGAAGAAGCAGCGCCACCTGGCACCATGTGGATGACGCCGTACTTGTCCATCGAAGGCACCTCGTCGCCAAAGCAGAACAGGCCGTTCTTGTGGCTCACTTGCACGTTGACGCCGTTGCCCTTGTGCGCCGCCTCCATCTCCTCGCGGAACTTGGTCTTGGGCTTGCCCTCCTTGATGCGCTTCTTCTCAAAGAAGACGTAGGCGGCGCAAAAGGCCGCATTCGTGTTACCGTCCATGGTGTCCTTTTGGCCCATAAAGTAGCGCAGGTTGGCGGGCGACACCTGGCGATCCTCGGGCACGCACTTTGAGATTTCGCGCACAAAGGCGGCCTGCGTCACGCCGTCGCGGGCCAGAAAGGCGCGAATCTTCTTGCGCAGCTCGCTGCACGTGTCAAAGACGGGCACGACGCCCTTCTTCTCGCCCGGCAGCTCAACGTCGCCCACGTCAAAGAGGTCCGACGCCTTGCTGGCCGCGGAAGACTCATCTCCCGGCGTAACAGCGTGACCATGCAGAGTCAAATGCGAAAAGAGAAGAGAGACAAGATAAGACACAACGAGGACGGGACAGACCCTGTCGCTACCGCTACCGTCCCACCGGAACCGTGACGACGTGGTAGCGAAAAGGAAACCCCGGGCTGTCAATGTAACCCAGCACTCGGCAGATGATTACGTTCCTTGGTACGGTATCCGTACCTGGCCTGGCCTGGCCTGGCCTGGCCTGGCTGTTGGCCCTCCCGTTGTCTCACTCTCGTGGGATGACGGCTCGAGTGTTGATCCAGACAACCCTCGTCTACCTGAGTAGGCACGGTATCACAACGAGAGATGGAGATGGGCCCCTCGAGTCAGCCAGCCAATGCTCTCGACCACATCCTCCATCAACATCAGTCTCTTCAGCACAGCTCAGCTCAGACAAGACGCCCCAGCCAAAGATTGAAGCCCTCATCAACACCATGTACCAAGTAGCGTGGCACAGTGGAGCCGCATGGTCTGACCCGTCCGGGGCTAAGACGCCGAGCGTGGGGGAGCAGGGGAGACATTCCCGCCTCCTGTCATGATGGTGGGGGTCAGACATGCCGGCGAGCAACCACATGATCAAATCATCAAGTCCACGCCTGACCTGCGATGTCGGGCTGTCCAGCAGCCGGTACCGAGCAGTCGGGTTCATGCTTGGCTCTGCTGCGACGCCGAGTATATAAGTCTCCTCCTAGCCCTCCCTCTCCTTTTGCAATCCTCTGATACCATCACATCTCTGGATACTTGCATACTGACGAGACTCTGCCATCAACTGCACAATAACCAAGTATCCATCTTTTAAGTTACTGTCTTTCTCCCACCATGACTATATCATCAGCAACAAAACAAAACGGGGCCGCCAACGGCTCAGCTGCCTGCGCTGCCCATCTGCTCCCCGAAGGCATCTACGTCCCTACTGTTGCCTTCTTCACTCCAAACGATGAAGTCGACCTCGAGACAACACGAGCCCACGCAGCCCGCCTCGCACAGACGGGCATCGCCGGCCTCGTAACCCACGGCTCCAACGGCGAGGCCGTCCACCTCGACCACGCCGAGCGCCAGCTCATCACTCAGGCCACCCGCCAGGCCCTCGACGCCGCTGGCCAGTCCAGCATGCCTCTCATTGCCGGCTGCGGTGCCCAGTCGACGCGCGAGACAATCCAGCTCTGCCTCGAGGCCCATGCCTCGGGGGCCAGCCACGCCCTCGTCCTTCCGCCCGCCTACTACGGCGGCCTGCTCACGACGCAGCTCATCCTCGACCACTTCCGCTCCGTCGCCGACCGCAGCCCCGTGCCCATCCTCATCTACAACTTCCCCGGCGCCTGCGCGGGGCTCGACCTCTCCTCGGACAGCATCCTGGCCCTGGCGCAGCACCCCAACATTGCCGGCGTCAAGCTGACGTGCGGCAACACGGGCAAGCTGGCCCGCGTCGCCGCCGGCACCCGCGGCACCGCCTTCCGCACCTTTGGCGGTAGCGTCGACTTCACCCTGCAGACGCTCGTCGTCGGCGGCCACGGCATCATTGGCGGCACCGCAAACGTCGCGCCCCGCGCCTGCGTCCAGGTCATGCGCCTCTGGCAGGACGGCCGCCACGACGAGGCCACCATTCTCCAGGCCATTGTCGCCCGCGGCGACTGGGCCGCCATCAAGGGCGGCTTCGTCGCCGTCAAGGCCGCGCTCCAGCGCTACTCTGGCTACGGCGGCCACCCCCGCAAGCCCTGTGCTCTGCTCGAGGGCAAGCCGCTCGAGGCCCAGCTGGCCGAGTTTTCGGAGCTCATGGACGTGGAGAAGCGACTGGCTGGTTCCGCGTAGCGACTATCTCTTGATTGTCAAAAGGGAGGGGCCATTCCCCTCCTGGGTGTTAATGGTGTAATGACATGTTTTGCCGAGCCAGCATTCGGCGTGTAACGATTCTATTGACGCAAGATGATGGGGGGGGAAAAAGGGGGATTACACTGCATACCTGGGTAGGTAGGTAGTTAGTTGGTATATATACGCAAGACGACATCTAATCGAATCCAATGCTTCAACCTTTGTTGTTCCTACTCCGTACAACCACTCTCAACAACCCACGACGATCCCCCAAAGCAAAGGCTCTCCCCCAAGAATGGAGCGGCCGCCTCTCTGGATCGATCCCCCCGCATTAGTTCGCGTATATTGCGGAGAAGTTGCGGGTCCAGCAACAGGCTTTGCCGGGGATGGTCTCATGAAGCCGTCGTGAGACAAAGTGCACTTTTAGACCGATTGGCTCTTTGGAAGGGGGGGGGGATCATGCTACCTTTGTATCCTGACCGCTCTGTTCGGAATGGGCAGAGAACCAAGGCTGTGAACCGATGCAGGCCGGTGCAAGACATGATGCATGTTCCCGTCTTTGGTGACACTTGCGTCGAGACATTTCAGGAGACGCCACAGAACTTCTCTTGCTCTTATCCTTGGCTCATAATGGCCAAAAGGGCGCGCGTAACGAGCATGAATTGACAGTTAAATAGTTCTTGTACCTCTTTGGACACCCGTCTAAACAATAAACGCCGTAGCCATGGAACCAAAAAATACCCCTGGAATGGAACCTCTTCTTCCCCTTTTACCAATCTCAACCAGACTTGTTGGCCTTCTTGGCCTTTTTGCGCTTGTCGCCAAACGCCTCGTCGTAGATTTCGCTCGCCGTCTGCTGCCCGGGAGCCTTGCGCTTCTGCTTGCTCGACTTGACGCTGACGACGGGGTTCAGCTTGCCCTGCTTCGCTGCGCCGTGCACTTGCTTCTCCGCCTCCACCCATGCCGGCGCGTCGCCCTCAATCTCGTACCTGTGGGAACCGAGTTAGCTTTGCAATTGTCGCCTAGGTCACTAATCGTCGGGGGGGGGGGGAAACGTACTGGTCCAGCGGCAGAGAATCAATCAACTCCCTCTGCTTCTTCTTGAGCGCCCTGAGGGCTTCGTCGCCGCCCTCCTCGAGCTCGTCCTCGAGCGACGTCTCGAGCGGAATGTACTTGCTGTCCACGACCTCGTCGTCGTGCGCACCGCTGGCGTCCTCGAGCGAGACACCCAGCCTCTCGGCCTTGGGCAGCTCCGCGTCGGCGGCGGCCGTGACCAGCGAGCCAAAGTGTGCAGTCACCTTGCGCAGGATCTTGATGAACATGGCAAGCAGCTGCGAAGACGGCAGCGAGAGCTCCTGCGACACGGCCTCGACGTCCTTGTGCTGCAGACCAATGGCCAGGAGGATGCACTGCTGGACTCCAGTCAACTTAATGTCCGACTTGAGACGGCCGGTAAAGTAGAGGTTCGCAATGGTGGGGATGAGGTCCAGGACAACGTGGTAGTCGAGCATGTTGTTGGCATACGACTCGAGTCTCTTGAGGTCAAACGGCGACATGAGCCTGTCGAGGTCTTCCTTTGCCAGGGAGGGAACTTCAAAGGCGTCCAGTAAGGCACCGACATTGGCCGATTCGTCAATGCTCAGCGCACTGATGGCCGGGAAGGACCTGAACTGGTACGAGAGGAGCGAGAGGAAACGCTTGTGGAAATCTCGCGAAAAGGCTCCGAGCCAAGTGCGGTCGGCGCTGTTCTCCAGGGGCCTGAGCATGACGCACGTGTGCTCGCCCGTCAGGTCGTTGGCCGTCTGGCGAAGGTACACCGGGGAGAAGGAGGCACGCTTCCAGAACTTGTGGAGAGGAGGCGTGAGGCCGTAGCTCACGCCAATGTAGTCGAGGCCTGCGGGCTTCCGCTCAGAGAGCTTGGCGAACAGGGGAGGCATCTTATTAATGTCTCGGACCTTGATGTTGTCGTCGAGGAGCGAACCACCGGCCAGCTCTGCATCGGTGACCCTGGTCATGGACTCGCTCATCACATGGTCGTCATCCTCTGACAGGCTTGCGAAGCGGCCCTCGTAGTAATCGGTAAGAAGCTCCAACGCCTTGGTACCGTAACCCATTGAGACGTACTCGGGGTTGGTGGCTATCCTGACCACTCGAGCACCAGACAAGGATGCAAAGTCCTCGTCCTGGAACTGCTGGCTCACCAGCCAAGGGATCAGGTCGCCCGAAGGTCGCTGTCCTCTGCTCAGGCTGTTGAGCACGCTCTGCCTGCTAATCTTGCCTTCCAACGACACCTGGATCACGCACAGGGGCTCCGGCAACCTTGTGCTGTCTTCCGCGACGGGCGGCACAAGAACAAACAGCTCGTGGGCCGGCGCGTCGCTCATCAGCTGAAGGTCGTCGGGCGAGTTCTTGTAATGACTGGCGACATAGAGGGCCACCATCTGCTGCAGAAACTTCTCCGACACTGGGTGGAACGAGAAGAGGGTGTCCCGGTTGACATTCAGCAACTGGCACTGCGTAGGATCCGGGCAACCGTTGATCGTAGACTTTGCCTTGGGAAGAGTCGCGTCCAGGCAGAGCAACGTGTTGAGCCACTTCTCGACCGAATCTCCCTGAGCGTATCGGATCGGCTCAGACAGCGTGATTTCACGCAGCTTGCGGCCCGTCTGCAACTCCTCAGACTTGGAGGCCCTTCCGGTAGATCGGTCCGCAATCTCCGTGTCGGTACCGCTGGTGGAAGCGACGCGGGACTGGTCTCTGAGCTGCTTGATCAGCTTGAGGGAGAGAGATCGGCCGGTGCCTTCGTAACCGTTAATGGTAGAGGCCATGAAGACCAGGTAGGGACCCATCAGCTTGCGCACAAGAGGCAGGGGAATGGCAGCTGCCTCATCAATCACCACCAACTCGGCCTGTCCCAGCACATGGGCGTCCTGAGGCCGGATGTACTGGATAGTCTGTCGGTGCTGGCGGTGGATGTTGACCCGGACAATGGCCTTGTTGAAATCGGGGTTGGTACTCTGGATAATGGAGTAATCCGCGTGGTCGGCATAGCCCAGAGCGTCGAAGCCCTTGAAGACGAACTCGAACAGCGTCTTCAAGTTCTCGGGCGAGGGCGAGGTGATGAAGATGTTGCTGTAGCCATATGCGACTGCAGCCGCAACAGCAACACCCAGAGCGGCCGACTTTCCTCGTCCACGGGCAGCCGTGAGCGCGACTGTGCTGCGCAGCGTCTTCTCTGAGATGGCCTCGGTAAACGTCAGGAGTGCCTTGGCCTGGTCGACCGTCTTGGCGAGGGAGATGAGCGGTCCCAGCGGCTGGCGCTCCTCGTTCTGCTCCTTGACGGCCTCGAGCTCAACCTGAGCCGCCGTCTTGGGCTGGTCCAGATCCGGAGGAGGCAGAGCCTTAACGCCCTTGCCTCCCGAGATGGGCAGCACATTGAGCTCGTCGTCGATGACCAGACAGGAATCACAGCTGCCCAGGGACAGAATGAACCGTTCGTTGAATCGCGCGACAACGTCGTCGTGTGCCTCGGTCCTGTACCTCGAGTGGACATCCATGGACAGGCCGTAGAGTTGCTTCAAGCTGGTCATTCCCTTGAGCAGCAGCACCACCAAGCCACCTCCCTCGACCGTCTCAATGGTTCGCGCGAGAATGTTGGGCGTGATGGCCTCAAAGTCCTGCAGAATGCACATGCCAAACGTCTGACCTAGGATCTTGTCCGTCTCCTTGTAGTATGTGTATCGGATGTTGTGCAGCGAAACGAAGAGCTCAAAGGGGTCCTCCGTGTTGGCTTCTCGGATGCCTCGCTTAATCTCCTTCTTGATCTTGGCTTCTCGCTTCTTTCGGTGACTGCAGGTTCCAGGTCAGCGAGGCCATCCCCGGTAGCAAGCCCGATGGGGCCAAGTCCTTACCTGGTGAAGTTGAGCAGCTTGTTCTTGTATGCCCACAGAACCGACTTGTTCTGCTTAATGTCCATGCTGGACATGATGTAGTGCAGGTGGACGATGACATCCTTGGATCGGTCACCCACCACGACGAAGAAGCTTCGCTTCTTCTCTTGAAGCCCATTGCGAATGAGCGCGGGAATGCGCGAGTCGCTAGCAAAAAGAACAGATTAGCCCAATGTGCACCATGGAGGTTGCGACTGCTACTTACACAGCTTTGCGCGTCATCTTGAACTGATTTTCCACAGGCCAATCGATCGAGAAACTGGACGGCGCATATACGGACGCGATCTCAAGAGGCGGGACCAGGCCAAAAATCCAAAATTTTGGCGGTCCCCCGTTTTCTGCCGGGCGGTGTCTTTTCGGTGAAAACTGAGGGTGGGGGGGCCTTCACCTTGGGCTCTCTATCTGCGCCAACCAGGTCTCAACTCTCCAGTTGTTGATGTCACTTGGCGCTTGATGAAGGCGAGAAAATGGTTTACTTTTTCATAAGCTACTTGTATATTGTACATATTAACTAGATAGGTAACCAACCATATCCTTTATAAAGGTGGACTTGCAGGCAGTTGGGCGATGAGGTTGCTCCATTTCGCTTAGACAACTTGCATCTTTGGTAGTTACATTCTTCGTCGTCGCTGGTCCATCAGCGACAAGATTGTTCTTACGCAAGGACCATCGCATACAACCCTTACTTTGAATGCAATGCTGTTACCTGCAAAGGTCTATGGAGTAAAAGGTCCTGGAGCAGAAAAAACCCATAGTCTCAGTTGACGCATCCTCGCCTGCCATGCCTGATACCCATCAACAACTCGGCTCTTTGCATGCCCCAAAGACAAAAGGAAACAAGACGGCACGTAAAAGGAGGAGATTGATTATCTATGTACACGGCCACCACAATTAGGTACGGTCCAGCTTGCGGCGCAGGACTCTCGTTCGGCGCATGAGCTTCTTGTACTTCTTCTTCTTCATCTTGAGCTTCCGTTGTCGCTTGACGCTGATGGCGTGCATGTCACGACGGCCGCCCTGGGCCTCGTCAAACTTGAGCTGGCGGAGGGCTAGTCTCTCGAGAAAGCTGCGAGGCTGCTCGTTTTGCATGATCCGGGGGCTGTGAGCCAGGATTCGGATCTGGCCATCGGCGTCGGTGCTCTCCTCGATCGTGAAGAGGGCCTTGTAGACGCGGTGCTGGGGCGTCTCCTCAACAGCGTCGGACTCGGCGAGGGCGCTATCGGCTTCGGCGGCGGTCTGGGGTTGGGGAAGAGGCGGAGGACGGAATGGCAGGAATTCGCCAGACATGGTGTCGATCTGGAGGTACATGCTGGACTCGCTGCCGTCGGCATTCTTAATGTCGACCTTGTGCATGGGCTCCTGACCTTCGTGGTGGCCGCCGATGGTCATCTGGGCCATGGGACCTTCGAGTTGGTCGATGGTGTCAGCAAGGGTGGACATGGTATCAGCCACCTTGCTGGACTTTGTTCGAGAGGCGAAGATGGACGCAAAGTGCTCGTCCGAGACGGAACGCGGCATCGTCTGGGTGACGGAAATGGGGCGATGTAGCGAGAAGAAGCTGGACAGGCCCAGGGCTACGTACAGCCGTTAGCAGTTTGCTCTCTTGGAAAACAAGACATAGAAAGAAAAGAGACGGGCAGTCAAGCTCACCTTCTTGCGACATGTGGTGCGTGTTGGGCACGCTCGGCAGCTTCTTGACAGAAGTCGCTCCGCCCGAGGCATCCTTGCCTTTGCGTTTCCGCTTTTCGCTACCGGCCTTGCCAACGCCTCGCGCAGAGGTGGACGAGGCGGCGACCGACTGGCCAGCGGAGATGTCGCTGGATCCATTATCGGAGCGCGACGGCTTGGACGAGGAGCATCGTCGCTGGTGGCTGCGGACAAAGACAGGAGCGGCCTTTGGCGCTGCGGAGGCGAGCGAAGGGACGAGGCCCGTCTGGGGCGCGGAGGAGACGGCCGAGGCAACGACGCGCCGCACCGAAGAGGGGAACATGGTTGGAGCCAGGCACAGGCGGTCGGCCGCGTCTGGAGGAGGAGGAGGAGGAGGAGAAGGGTTTGCGTTGAGGCGGTGATGTCGGGGCCAGGCTGAACCTGAAAGGATGTCGGTTCTATCTCTTCCAAAACCCGGATTTGGCCGTTGGTCGGGAAAAGGCTGCGGCGCCGGGGGTCTCGGCGCTAACTGTTAGTGGCCTAAGGCAAACATGAGCCACCTCGCTCCGCGCAACCGCCACAGACGCTGCCATGGATGCTCCTTATCACGGGGCTTGCTTGCTTGCTTGCTTGCTCACAGGGCCAAAAGCGGAACGGAACGAATACCAACAGCTTGCTATTGCGCTTGTCGCGTGCATGACGCTTGTCTAGGATTGAGACGGGCAGCTAACGAGGATACAGATGCTTGAGGCTGTTGGCCCCATCCTCATCCTCACTTGCGCTTGTGAGGCAAACAAAAGATGGCATGTCAGGTAGGTTCCAAATGTCTTGCATTGTTTGGTTGTCTATATCAAGGCTCTGGTGCTCTTGTGCAAAGGCTATCCATGCCTCCATGTCATCTCTCCCCCGATGAGAGGTTACCGTAGTATCAAAGTAAAGTACAAAATACAACAAAGCGCAGACATGGCATGTCTAATCACTATGCAACAAAAAAAAAAGAAATCCGAGAATGTGCCTAATACGCATGTTTACTGGGTGTTGACCCAGCTCAGGTACGAGTTCCAGCCGATGGAGATGACGTTAGCAAAGAGCACGCGGTGCTGCAGGGGCAGGAAGGTGAAGTTGACCATCTGGACAAAGGGCCAGATCATCCAGTTGGTCTGCAGGGCAGGCCACCAGACCTTGTCGAGGCGCTCCTTTGCGCTAGCACCCTCCATCGTGGCCATGCTGCTGAGGAAGACGCCAATCATGACCGGGGCGAAGAGGAGCTGGTCGCAGGCGACGCGGGCGAGCATCTCAACCCGCCTGTTTCTGGCGTTGACGTTGCGCGCAAGCAAGCCAAACCAGGTCGTGGCCACGGGGCCAAAGACGACTGTGGCAGCGAGAGTCAGCCACGGGAAGAGAATTCAACTGAGACAAGGGGGGGGGGAGGAGGAAACTCACAGCCTCCATAGAGAGCCATGCGCCCGGTACGCATGAGGTCGTGCTTCTGGATGCCCTTCTTCTCAACCAGCTGCTGGGCCGTGATGTCGCCCGTTGCGAAGAGCACCGCAGTGGTGACACTCTGCGTGAGCAGCGGGCGGGCCGCCAGCTTGGCGTTGTACCTGGACGAGGCGTGTTAGATGGAGGGCAACCGACAAGGGCGAATGAGATGTTGGTTCTTACCAGCGAAGCAGGGAGACAACCATTGTGGCGGATAGATTTGGCTGGACGGCTTGAAGTTTAAACAAGCAGGCGGATAGAACGTTGGAGAGGGAGCAGAAAGACTGGTTCTTAACAAGGTTTAGCCACCTGACAAGCAAGTGACAACGGGTGTTTGCCCTCCAATGAGATGAGCCCGACCGAGGATAATTAGCCGGGGGTCTCAAGAGACTGTAAGGGGACGGATTGGGCACAAAGCGACTTTGAGCTGGGTAACTTGGTGACGAGGCGAATAGAAAGGATGAGGACGAGAAAAGGAAAAGGAAAAGACACAAGCAGCAACAGACAATGACGAGATGGCTGATCCCTTACTCCAAGGGGGCCCGATAGGCATGGATTCTTCTTCTTCTTTTTTTGCATCTCGACAACCAATTAGCGGATCCTCTAGGGAGACAGTGGCACTCAAGGCGCTGTAGTTTTGCTCTGGTTGGGCGCACACCGACGCGGGGGCGATCTGGAGCCCCCCACCCGGGCGGGGGCCAAGGCGGCTTATCGGGGGCACGGTTACGCTTATTAGCATCAGCAGCATCAGAAAGCAAAAGCGCTCCAATAGAAGGCGTATTTCTTCCATTGCACGGCATGCCGCCTCTGCCTCGGCTCAATCTCTTTTGCTCAGGTGACTATGTTTGTTTCTTCTGTTGGCCAGGAAGCTCTTTTGCTATAGTCTATCTCATTCTGACCATGGACGGATACAGTCTGTCAACTCACGTCCCTGCTGAACTTGGGTGGTGATAACCTTGTTTTCTCCCCAGCCAATGACATGATCCGTCAAGAGCACACTAGCTGCTTTATGCACAACTTCACTTGCTCGTCTTTTATATCCATCTCGTGCCGAACATGATCCTACAATATTGTCTCTCTCTTCTTTTTCCTTTCGGATATCTTCTTGTCATGTGAACCAGTCATCTTGCCATTTCTCCCGCTTCGGGACAGCTACTATTAGTATGAGGAGGTCGCACACCGCTTTGACCTTATTGGCTCTCACTCTCAACAGACAACGTCGTAATTCGCCATTATCTTTTATTGATATCAATCGTCATCGTTAGGAATCGTATCCGGGACTATTTTATACAGGCCAATAAAACCGCAACAAGAAATGTAAAGTGCCTCATGTACGTGTCGTGTTCAAACCTCGTGGCGCCAAATGCCATGACATGAAATCCAAGGGATGAAAGTGACGAGCTTCTGACAAATATATACCAACGGCTCTCGAAAGCAAAAACCCTCTTGCCGAATCAAAAGTGCTCCTTCCAGAAACGAAAGTCGACCTCTCGCGCTGTCGCCTCTTTGCAAGCGGCCCTAATGTCGCGGGCTACGATTGTGTTAGCGTTATGCGGGGACAGGCCTTGGTAGATAGATGGACATGTCAAAGTGTGGGAGAGACTAACCTGCTGCAGACGGACCGCAAAAGTACACACCGACCTTTGTGCGTATACTGCCCTCGAGACCGGGGAGATAGGACCGGTCCATGATGCCGTCGCGCATCGTGGCGAACATGCGACGAAAGTCGGGTCGGCCATAGTGCGTGCGCGACCGCAGCTCCGTCAGGGGGTCCGTCTCGGCGCCGACCGTGTTGAGCACAATGTTCTGCGTCGTGTCCATGTCGAGCCTCTGGGTCAGGTAGGTGTGGATCTTGAGGAACTCGATGCCGGAGCCGCCGGGGGCGCGGGCCGCCGCGTTGGACTGCTCCTCGAGCGACGCCAGCAGCGCCTGGAACCATTCAAAGGAGCCCGTGTCCCTGCACACCCAGACGAACTCGACGCGTCGCAGGCGGCGGTGCGGGTCGGGCGAGTTGCGCAGGTGCCAGATGTTCTTGAGGATCGACGCCCACGGGGTGACACCGATGCCTGTGCCGATGAGCACCGCAATCTCGTTGCCAAAGACGTCTTCTGCAGGGGCGCCGTAGGGACCGTCGATCCGCAGTGACGGCATCTGCTGGCCGTTTTGCAGCGCCACCTCGTACATACCCAGCGGGTCGACGACGTCGTACAGCTTGGCCTGGGCGGGGCCAGCGCCCAAGGCGTCTCCGAGTTCGCGGGTGAAGTCGCCAACCTGGCGGACGTGGATGGAGACGTAGGGGTCAAAGGGACACGAGGTAATGGTAAAGGGGTGCCATTGGTACTTTGAAATGGACGGCGCCTGGAGGAACAGCCACTGGCCCGCCTTGTACCGAAACGAGGGCTTGCTGAACTGGATCTCGACGACGTCGTACGGGTGGCGGACGACACGGGTGATTTTGGTTTCACGACGGGCGCGGATCTCGCGCCATAGGCGTTCAAGTAGGTAGATACCTCCAGTCCACAGCTCCCAGCGCCATCCCAAATAGCCACGACAGTGGTCCCAAAACTCCTTGCCGGCAAAGGGGGATATGGCCTCGGGGGTGTCGCGAACGAAGCAGCCGACAGTATGGGTGTAGAGGGCGAGAAAGAAGGGAATGAAGAGATGGTGCGTGTACCAGAACGTCTCAAACGACTGCTGGCGGATACGGGCGTGGGCGGTCGTGTACATGAGCAGCATGCAGAGCAGCATGACATGGCCGGTGATGCCGCCGGGCTGGACGTAGTGGATCTGGACGGCGGTGACGGGGCGGATCTGGGTCTGCTCGACGGTGTAAAAGTTGACGTAGTGGGCGCCGGTGTGGATGACGGTGAAGAGGAGGATGGAGTAGGCAATCTGGCGGTGCATCCATAGGTTCTCGTCGAGAGGGATGAAGCGAATCTTGGGCCGGAGGAAGCGCACAATGGTTCGGCAGACGGGGATGAGGATGAGGGTGCAGTCGACACTGAGCACGAGGCCGGCACCTCGCGATATCCAGACGGAGAACCTGAGCGTGTTGAGGCCTGCTAGCCGCGCATCGCTGGCTTGCTTATACCTGGAGGGCTCGTGAGTATGTATGCCCTCGGCCAGGGAGGGTTGAGGAGGGCTTACCATCCATATGCAAAGATGCCCCAGTGGAATCCCCAGAAGAGAAAATGGAAGAGCAGCTTTGTCACGGTGAACTGCTTCCGGATCAGCTCCGAGTAGCTGGTTTGTGGTGCCATGGCAGGCCGGCCGACAAGAACCGACTGGAAAAGAGGTTGAAAGTAGAGTGAAGTGGGCCAGCTGGAGCAGATGTTGGAATGGAGAGTGAGAGATGATCAAGGAAGAGCAAAAGACATGAAGTCCAAGCAATGCGCCCCAGCCAATGCATCCCTGGCAAAACGCACATGCCCGGATCGTCCGTTGGTGCATGTCATGGGCGCCTATTCGAATCATGGCTGCTCGAGGCGGCCCTTTGAGTGGCCGACTATATTTGGGATTGCGTGCCGGGCGCTTAAAAGGCCGTCGGTCGGGCCAACGACAGCTGCTTCATGGTGTTGTGGGGAGCTTGGCGGGCTGCAATGCAATGTGACGGCGCTAGCGGAGCAACCACACGGTTGCAACTTGCGTGGATCCAGCCACGAGCTGCTTGCTCTGGAGATTGTTCCAGACGGTCAAGACCCGGCCTGGCAAAGTACTGACTGTACATAATATGTATGCAAGTGAGCAGGGGCTGTCGGAGGATATCCTCCTTGAACCGACACGACGGGCCCGACTCTAGTGCCCATGTCGATCGCCTCGCAGCCAACACTGCTGAATGAATGCATGCATGGCGGCCTCAACGGTACGTAGCTGCGCCGATGTGACAGACCAGGGCCAGCAACATGTCTCCAAGGTGCCTATCCAGACATCGTAATAACTTACCTATACACCCCATATCGTATACACCGTCTCAGCCCAGATGGAGGAGGCCGACCCGAACAACTGGTAGCTGGTAATGGCCGGGCCGTCCACTACCAACTCAACGGCATTTGACATGACAATCAGGGCTCAATCCATATCATCCTGTCTACCTACTACCTAACTATCTAGCTAGTCCAAATCTGAAGAATGCCAGGCTAATGCTACCCCAAAGTGCCCCCCAGCGCCTCGGCCGTCTCTTCGGTCGAGGTACCCGCTCCGCCCATAGATACGTAGCTCAGTTCGGCATCTCCACTCCGGCCATCCCCAATGCCGGGGCCCAAGGCCAGCATCCATCCATCAACTGGCCAATGTGGCGATGCGTGTTTCGTCGATTCTACTTGCATTCTCCCATGTAATACTTGCATTGTCCCATCTCTTTCCCCCTTCTGCCAATTCCAAATGGACGTCACCCCAGTTGTGCCAAGTCGCGGAACCGGCACGTGTTGTCGCTCCACTTATGGATGACGTAGAGCACCACGTCTCGATGATGTTGTCCTAGCACCAACCAACAAGCAGGTTTCGGACATATTTCAACTACCGTCTTCTTCTCTTCACCTACTCAATGCCATCATCCTATACCCCAACATTGACCGACAGCCTGTCTGTTGCCAAATCATCCTCCTCCCAATCGTTCCTCTCTGCAGTAGCATTCACGGGCTGCCTTGCAGCTTCACCCCACCACAATGTCCTCTGAGGACCATCATTCAGAGGAAGCTCATCGCTACGTTGCTCCGTATAGTGGACATAACCCCATTCCCACCATAGCAAAATACCGCGAGGAAAAGGCATCAAGACAGAAATGGGCCGAGGGCAACGAAACCAAGGCACCTCAGGCGGGGAACCACGAGAAACAGTACCAACAGGATGGCGCCAATGCCAGCAACAATAATAACAACAACAACAACAACAACGCTCGCTCAGAGTCCCAGCAGGATGGAAGCAATCACCCAAGCACAGAGGATGCCCAACCCATGCGAGACACCTCACAGACTGATCTTGGTGCCTCGGATCCCAAGCAGCGGAGGAAGGACATGAAGAAGAACCGCGTGGAAAGGGCCGAGCGTGAAGTCACCGATCCCGTCACTCACCTTCCCATCACCATCCACGACTTTACCGACCAAGCCCTCGAGGAGGTCGATGTCGACCATCCTTCCTTTGGGTCTACCAAGAGAACTTCAACGGGTCCATTAGCCAAGTCCAAGACGGACGAGGATCTCCAAGACGAGAAGAAGGACCTCCAGGAAGACCATGACGCCCTGTCCCAGCTATTCCCTCCGCCAGAGTTTGACGTCTTGCGTGAAGAACTTGCCAGCATCAGCAAGCTTGGCACGACAGTTGGACTAGCCGGCGTGGCCGTTATCCTAGTTGGGGCCTATATTGTCAACAAGATGCTCAAGGTGGGCAGCTTGGCAGGCTTCAGAGAAAGGTCTGTTGTATTTGGCGGCAGTGTCTGGGTCGTGGTTCTCGCCTCGACCGCGGCGGCTCTTTGTGGCCTCATCTATCTCGTCAGGGACTGGATGGGGAAAAGAATCAGTCGCGTCTTTGATGACCAGGTCTGGGAAGCCCGCCATCGACAAGGAGTCGAGCAGCAGAACAAGCACGAATCCGAGTCTACTGTTTGGCTCAACTCCCTTCTCGGCTCAGTCTGGCCGCTCGTCAACCCGGACCTCTTTACAAGTCTCGCCGATACCCTCGAAGACGTCATGCAAGCTTCGCTGCCCACGTTCGTCCGCATGATTAGTGTCGACGATATTGGCCAGGGCAGCGAGCCCCTGCGCATCCTCGGCGTCCGCTGGCTTCCTACAGGCGCAGCTGCCAAGAAGGTCACCGAGGATGGAAACCTATCCAACGGCGACGAAGACGAGAGCGCCGAGCAGAAACCAGAGAAGCAGGACAGCGGCAACGAGGCCTCCAACGCCATGGATGCCGAGGAGGGCGACTTTGTCAACCTCGAGGTTGCTTTCGCATACCGGTCTCGATCTGGATCCCGCTCCATGAAGGAGCTCACCAAGGACATGCACCTCTACTTGGCCTTTTATCTTCCAGGAAATATCAAGTTTCCAATCTGGGTTGATCTTCACGGCATCATCGGCACCTTAAGAATGCGCCTGCAGCTGACTCCCGACCCCCCCTTCTTTTCGCTCTGCACCATGACCCTCATCGGTCAGCCCAAGGTCAATGTCAGCTGCGTGCCTCTGAGCCGCAAGGGCCTCAACATTATGGACTTGCCCATCATCAGCAAGTTTGTCCAGTCCGCAGTCGATGCCGCCATGGCACAATACGTTGCCCCGAAGAGCTTGACGCTCGACCTCAAGGACATGCTGGCAGGCGACGACTTCAAAAAGGACACTACCGCTGTAGGTGTTCTTGTCGTGCACATCAAGCGAGGCTACGATTTCAAGATGGGAGACTCATCCCCCATCCCCTTTAAAGATGGCAGCGCGGACCCGTACGTCTCTGTGGGATGGGCCAAGTTTGGAAAGGTCGCCTGGACTACGCGTGTCTTGGAAAAGGAGATGGAGCCTTGCTGGGAAGAGACGTGCTTTGTTCCAGTGACGCCTGAAGAGATCAACATTGACGAGAAGCTCCGCATCCAGCTTTGGGATTCGGACCACATGACTGCCGATGATGACCTCGGCCGCATCGAGGTATCCCTCGAGAAGCTCATGAACGACAACGAAACAAAGGGCAGAATGTGTCACCGAGACGACAGTTTCCGAGCCCTCAAGCAGGGAGAAGGCATGCCGGGAACGCTGGAGTGGAGCGTTGGCTACTATGCCAAGGCCGAAATCCAACAGAGCCAACTTGACCAGCAGACGTACAATACTGACATTCGGTCGCTGGAACAGCTCAAGGACGCAGCGAACCACACATGCGACCGTAAGCTACGAGAGGCTATGCTCAAGGAAGACACCAAGGAGAAGAGCAAGTCGGAGCTGGACCAGCAGAAGAGACAGGAGCTCAAGACCATGCAGGACGCCATGATTATCGCTGCACCACCGCCAGACGACTTCCCAAGCGGCCTGCTCGGGATTCAAATCCACAACATTACGGGACTGGAGATTGAGAAACTCAACAAGAGCACGTCGCCCAAGGATGAGGAGGGGAGTGACGAAGAGGAAGAGGGCGAGGGCTTACCGAGCGCCTACTGCACAGTCATTGTCAACCACCGCAAGACGTTCAAGACGCGCACCAAGCCGCAGAACGCCAAGCCCTTTTACAACACTGGCTGCGAACGCTTCATTCGCGACTGGCGCGACTGTGAGGTGATTGTGACAGTCCGCGACGCCCGCCTACACGAGGATGACCCGCTGCTGGGTATCGTGTACCTCCCTATAGGCGAAATCTTGGAGAAGCGGTCGCAGGTCGTCGGCTTCTGGCCACTCTCGGGCGGCATCGGCAATGGACGTATCCGCCTCTCCTTGGTATGGCGCAGTGTCGAACTGCAGATGCCGCGATCAATGCTGGGCTGGCAATACGGCACCCTCCAGGTGCACCCGACGGCGGTGCTCAGAGACTGTCCTGCTGATCTGAAGCCTTCCAAGCTCAAGTTCCGCACAAACATTAGCACCGGCAAGATGTACGCCGGCGACGATGACGAGACATGGAACACCAGGCGAGGTCGGTCCCTCGCCCTGGCCGTCCAGAATCGGTACAGCAGCTGCCTCTCCATTGCACTCAAGAACAAACGCCTCTTTGGGGACAACACGTCGGCCTTTTGCGTGCTCTGGCTCAAGGATCTGGTCGATGAGGAGGAGGTGGACCTGGAGCTGCCAGTATGGAAGGGCAATTTCGAGAGGGCCACGGCCTCTTGTCTCGACGAGTGCGGCGAGAGACTGGCCACGCTCAAGCTCAAGCTGACGTTTTGGTCCGGAATGGTGAGTTGCTCCTATTGATCCTCAACCCCCTTGCCCGGGATGACTGCTAACTTCTAACAGGGAAGTGCTCACGTCGGCTGGTCCAACCAGGACGAGAACCTGCGCAACGTCGTCGAGGTCATCGAGGCGGCCCGCAACAACCTCGAAGCCACCCGCGTGCAGGGAGAGTCCAAGTCGATAAAGGAGGCCACCGTTACCAGCTCCGACTCGAGCTCCGATTCCAGCTCCGACTCGGACGACGACGACGGCGACGGCGGTGGCCGAAACGGCAACAAAGTCCCCGACGGCAGTCCCAATCAGAAGCAAAACGCCGTCAATCAGATCCGCGACTACCGCCGCCGCGACCGGGAACTCCACCGGCACCACCGCGGCATCATGCAGTGGAAGGTATGTGTTGAAACAAGAGGAATATCATTTCGTCAACAACCGACTAACGTAAAAAACAGATCCCGAGGACGGCCAAGTGGCTCAAGCACCGCATCGAAAAGGTTGGCGATAGTGTGTCGGGAAAATTTGAGCATTCCAATAAGCAGCCCGGCATCGAGACTGAAGTGTAAAAAAAGCTGGCACCGCCAGTGAAATTGAATTATCTCGTCTCTGCAGACTTGTCCCAACGTAAAATAAAGCCAACCACGCCGTCTAATGTTGCTAAGCCAAGAATCAAATCCATTGTTCCCATCAAGCCAACCTCGTCCTTGTTCTCATAAGCGTCTCGTTGCTCCTTTTTTTTCACTTCGTGTCCCGTATACGCCCTGGACTGTCAGACTGGTAAAACCCTTCCCCCCTTTCCCCCCAAGCAGTAAAAACAAAACCAAAACACAACATTGCCCTATAAGAGGGAAATGTACCAAGCAAGCATCATATGGACCCGTCTAATGTTTTCCCTCATGTGAAAGCCATTGATCGAAACAGAGAATCAGAGAAACCTCCCCCTTTCCTGATATCGTCATCTGGCCCCGTAGGGTGACGCCCATTCACTCTCCCCAAACAACTCCCCCGAACCTTGTTTGCGTTCTGAAGCTACTAAACCCCATGGAGATTCCCTGGTGATGCCATCTCATTGCACAATGCACGCATATGCTTTTCCGTCCTCTGCTTGCACGCAGCAAGTCTTCCTCTCCGCCGTGGACACCCCGAAACAACCATTGTAGAAGCCCAGAAATCTTGCCGAGTATGTACAGTGACCTATTTGCCAATACTTTGACGAATGTGAGTAAGACTTCTGCCTATTGCCTTCGAGGCGGCTTGTTCTCACTCTTCAGCTTGTTAACGTTTTCCTCCGTCAGTGAGTCGCCGGTACGGCGCTCCTGGAATGAATTGCTCCGGTAGCTCGTGGGCCCGCCCGCAGCGTCGATTAGCTTCGTCTCTTGCAGCATGCTGGACCATTCCTGCTCGCCTTCGGGCTGTCGTACTTGAGGCGTCATTTCAGAAGCGGGGACGTCAAAGGGGGACGGCTCGGGTTGCTTCCCATTTGTCGTCAAAGGCCGTGGGGTAATTGGGCTGGTCGATTCGTCCGGACCTTGACTCAGTGGTGGCATATCGCCTTCGCCAATGCCCACTTGCGGGATATCAGCAGTATCACAATGTTCGCTCGCCTCGGAACAGTCAGATGCCACTGGTTCCGAGGGCCTGCCGCCGTACCGACGGCGTGAATAGCACCAGCGAGTGAGCATACTCTCTAGGACATCGCTCTTGACTGGCTTTGGTAGGTAGTCGTCCATGCCGGCGCGGGTACATTTTTCGCGGTCGCCTTGAATTGCCGACGCCGTCATTGCCACAATCGGCACGTCTTGGACAAACGTCTTGTATGGAAGATGGCGCCTCAACAGGTGGGTGCATTTGTAACCATCGATAATGGGCATCTGAACGTCCATCAAAATGATGTCGGGTTTCGGCTTAGCACCCTGCGCAGCTGCCAAGAGATAGTCTAGAGCTTCTTTGCCATTCCACGCCGCCGTGACCTGGAAGCCAAGGCGGCCAATGGTTTTCGTCGCAATCTTTTGGTTAATGGGGCTTTTCGACACATGTAATTAGCGCATGGTGCTTCAAAACGGCACCTCACAAACTCACTTGTCCTCGACAACCAAGACGTGGAACTTGGCCCGTTCAGCGGCTGACAGTTCTGGCTCAGGAGCCGTTGGAGTCCAAGCAGACCGTCCGTACCGGGAGGTAGAAGAGGCTCCCTGGACAGGATTCGACGACGGCGGAGTGCCCACAATGTGTTCATACTCTGAACTATTGCAAGACATGCTTAGTTCGGAATGCAATCGGTCTGGGATAGCGCCTGCATGTGCCAGTCCTGCCTCCGGGGGCCCGTTTGGTTTATTGAATGGTATCCAGAATGTTGCCGTGGTGCCGGTGCCGATAGTCGACTCCAGGGTGATACGACCATGCATCAGTTCCAAGAGGTTCTGACAAATCGTGAGGCCGAGACCTGTCCCGCCAAAACGCCGAGCTGTCGAAGCATCTCCTTGGCTGAACGGCTGAAAGAGCTTCTTGCGCACCTCGTCTTCGATGCCGATACCGCTGTCCTCGACGACAAACTTGACCTCGATGGAATCTGCAGTCTCCTTTTCTTTGCAGACTGAAAATCGGACATAGCCCTGGTTGGTGAACTTGATGCTGTTCGTTAGGAGGTTCGTCAGGATTTGCCGCACGCGCCCTGGGTCTCCCATAACAACCAAGTCATTTTCGACGTCGGCCCCAATCTCCGACTGAAAGTCGAGATCCTTTCGCTCCACAGCGAACTGGAGCATCCGGCCAACTTCCTTGACAATGAGAGAGAGGGAAAACTGAACTTCCTCAATGTCCAAATGTCCAGATTCAACCTTTGAGAAGTCCAAGATATCGTTGATGACAGTGAGGAGAGAGGTAGCCGAGCTCTGTATGTTCTCAACGTACTCCCGCTGCTCTTCGTCCAGCTCCATTCCAGCCAGTAGTTCGGCCATGCCGAGGACGCCAGTAATGGGAGTTCGGATTTCGTGGGACATGTTTGCAAGGAACTGACTCTTCAGTCGAGTCGCCTCCTTGGCAGCAGCCTCGTTGGCAATGGCCTTGCGCTTCTCCTTTGACTGCTTTTGTAAGGCCTCTTCTCGCACCTTGAGCTCAGTGACATCCATAATAACGCCAATGACACCGTCGACACAAGGTTCGCTCAAGGCTCCGCTCTCTTTACTCATCTTGCCCATGATGGGGAGGAATCGAGTGCGGTACCAACGATCGTCTAGGTAAGAAATGTTAGCTCGGGCGCCCTCCAGGCGGGTATACCAGGGACCGTTACCGATGCCATGCTCCTTCACATCCTCGGTTGCCGTTCCCTCAAGAATTCGCTCGATAGGCTCGAGAAATTTGGGGCGCTCGCCATCTGCAAGCTGAGCGGTGAGGCGGTTGAAGACTGTATACATGTTTTCTCCAATGAACCACCTGGTGCCGTCGTGATTCTCTTCGTGCGTGCTATTCCAAATCAGCGCACCTTCCAGCATCGTCACTCGGCGGTTCGGATCGACTGTGAACAGTGTCACGTGGGAGTGGGCGATGACACTGAGGAGTTGCTGCCGCATCCGTTTGGCGTTCATCTTGGTCTGCATGCTCTCGTGGATGTCGGTACAGGTTCCTGCATGATACGAGTCAGCGCGTGCTTTCAAACAGCCCAGGCCCAGGTCTCTTACCAAACCACTTCTCAATCTTGCCTGTTTCACTGTTTCGTAGAGGGAGCGCCCTGCCGAGAAACCAGCGCCACTCGCCCTCTTTGCTCCTGCACCGATACTCGGTCGTATAGGGATCACCAGTCTCCATACTGTGCTTCCACCGACGCGCAGACTCGGGAACCTCGTCAGGATGGAACGGTAACCTCCAGCCCTCCCCGTAGCTCTCCTCCGGGGTGAGCCCCGTGTATGTAAACCACCGTGTATTAAAAAAGTCATGCATCCCATTAGGCGTCGCAGTCCACACCAACTGCGGCATGGTGTCGCACATGACTCTGAATCTCTCTTCGTCTCGCTTCTTTATTTGCGTAATCTCGTTGGTCATGCTGGTGACGTCGTGGGCGGTGACAACTCCGGCGAGAAATTCGCCAGTATTGTCGTCCCGGATGGCCTCTCCAAGAATTTCGAAAATGGTCTTCTTCCCAGCTTCGTCAACCATACCAACGCGCCGTCCGGAAAAGGGCTCCTCGGTTCTGAGCAGGAGGGCGATGGGATATTCGGTAGACTCCAGTGGGCGCGAGAAGTCTTCTGTATATAGAGGCCATCTATGCATGAGGTCAAATCCATCCAGAGTCACGTCGTTGGGAGCCTTGGAGTATAGCCTTCGAGCGGCTTTGTTGGGGAAGACGACACTCCCATCTTTCCATGCGGCTAGAATGGGCATTTCCGTATTGTCGAGCAGAGCATCCTTCATCAGGATCATTTTCTGAAGCACCGAGGGTGTGCTTGTGTGAGCGGCGACAGAAGGCGGACCCATTGGAGGAAACGGGGTGGACGACATGGTAATGGCGCCTGGACTGTAGAAAGATGGGGAATCGGAATCTCTGCTCGAGGTCACCGATGATGGATTAGAATGTAAGATTGAGCGGCGCTCCGCTGCCTCGAGGATACTTGACCTCGCGATGGATTTCTTGGGGTTGGCAAACGAGGCGGGAGTTGATTGAGTGCTCGTGAATGTCAGGGTAAAGAACGTCTGGCAGTCCTCGAGTTCCCAAATCGTGACTATCATCTTGGCATATACGTAATCGGAAGACTCCTTGGAGTTGGGGCGACAGCCAAACAAGCTCTTGTTGATACCGGTGGGGGATATGACGACTTCAATAACGGCGTCCTGAGTCTGCCGAGGAGCCGAATCGGGACGTGGCTCGGGGAAACGGACCGAGTCGGCGGTGGGAGTGGCATCGCCGCCAGCCTCGGATGGATGAGGCTCCTTGGTTGGAGCCCGTACCCCCATCTCGTCGACCAGCGCGTCTAACAACGTCTCCCACGTCGACCACACAGGTCGGCCGTCCTGGAGCATATCGATGCCAACCTGGGACAGGGTTTGACCCCTCAAGCGCTCAATGATGGCTGGAGCTTCTCCGCCGCTGGTGTCCTCAGCCGTGATGCCCAGCATACGGCCCATTGCCTCGTTGGCGAGAACGACAGTTTTGAGGTTGTTGAGGACGATTATTGGAACCGGGAGATATTGCAAGGCTGAGAAGGCCAGCTGACCTGGGGACATGGACGGCATGTTTAAACGGAAAGGGCTCTGCGACGCCGTCCTGGAGTTGGAACCCAGCGGATCCCTCATGAAGCGGCCCCCGCCAAACATACGCGGGCTGGCATCTGTATATGCCGGGTTGTCAGCGGCTCGAGGCCGAGTGGGATCTACAGCTCCCATGTTCGGCCGCTGGCGGGGGCTGGGGCCGGGACGTGATTCGGAGCAGGTCGTAGGAGGAGGGAGAGGAGGAGCATCGTATGCCGCAGGTACGGGCCTGAAAGCTCGGGACTGGCTGCTGGGTTGAGGTTGGTCGGGGGAGATCATGTCGTGGATGTCCCGTCACGAAGCATGAGGGGAAGCGTGTCGAGGAAAGATGGCCCAGGCCAGTCTATCAAGGCTTGAGAAATCGGCAGAGAGGGGTGCCTCAACTCTAGACCGGGGAGCGGAGGGCGGAAGGGCAGAGAAGATGGGAGGACTACCACAAGACGACAACCTAGAGACAAGGCAAGATGTACATGGCGCGAGGTGACGGCGAGAAGAGGGCCGCACTGCAGAAGAGCGAGCGAGCGAAGAGCAAGCTTTCGGCTCCGGGGTTTGTCGACTCCAAGTGCGGCAGCACAGGCGTTGGACCGAGTTGAATCTGTGCCTTGCCGGAAAGGACGCCCGCGAGGCTCAGCCAGGCCTGGAAGCCAAGAAACAATGGACAGGCGGAGCCTTGATTCGATCAATGGAGTCGGGCGAGGGCGAAGATGGTAGCCGGGGGAGGCTCTTGCAGAGGATCGAGTAGGGCTAGAAGCTTTGTCTTGGTTTGATCTGGCAAAAGGCTGGTAACGTAGTCTAGGTAGTGCAGAGGAGGAGGAGGAGGAAAAAGACGGCGATGCCAAAGAAGGCGGCTTGGGTTAGGTTAGTCCGCAAGTAGCGGGAGGGCTGTTGGTAGTGGGAAGAGAAGACCTCGAGCTTGTACCTCGCTCACCGTGGTAGAGAGGTCAAGGTACCTGCTCTCCGCGCTAAGTAGAGGTAGGGTAGGTATTTAAGGCACTATTCCGGGAGAGCCTTGGCAACATGAGTTCCCCACCGGAGCGAGGGCAATACTTTGGGGTACCCTGTCAGATGAGAAGCTCGTCACGTTTGGAATATTAGGCAAGGTCGCTGTCGACGATGGACTTGGGTAGACGTATGGGATAGGGATAGGCATAGGCAAGGGAAGACAAGATATGCATAGGCTTGGCTGAGGAGAATACAGACGGCATGCTCCGTCGGTAGGTACCTAGAGACCCTGATTTCCGTCTGGCACCGAGGGACAAAAAGGACAAAATGTCTACTTGACGGCCGGGTACCGCCCAGACAACGTCTGGCTTCGGTGGATGGGTGGGACCTCTGTGAGTTTCTGGCAGGGGAGGGCTAAAACGGGGGTGGGCTGAGGATGCCCATGACTGGATCTTTCTTTGGTGGTGGAGAAGTGATGGAGAGGGCAATGGGATTGGGGATATTGGGGACGGAAAGCGGAGACTTGAAGGCGTGGACTCAGTAGAATGCGAATTCAACATGCATATGGACGCCGATCAATCCAGGAGTCCCCCCTGGGGCCCTGGGCCCTGATCAGCAGCAATGAAACATGGTACCAAGACACACAGACGGCGTGAGAATTGGAGAGGAGAGTCACATGTTGGCCTCGAAGCATCCACGGACAAGTCGCAGCGCAGCGCAGCAGCAGAGAGAGGTCCAAGCCCAATGTGAAGCAGTCCGTCCCGCAGTCAGAGTCTAGGTGATGGTGAGGGCGAGTGAGGGCGAGTGAGAGTGAGGGTGAGGGTGAGGCGCGCATGGGCATCCGCATCCGCTTCCACATCCACATCTACATCCACATCCAGTCGACTAGGTACCTCTGGCCAAGGTACCAGAGGTTCTCGGCCTTGCCCATTGTGCCATTGCCGGAGCATGGGATTGATTGCATCGTAGCGCAGACTCGTAGGCCGACTTCAAGACAGGGTCCAGAACCGGCCCAGCCAATGGCGACCCGTCGCCATGTACGGTTGATTGGCTGCAATGGCACATGTCCATGAGGCTGTTCCGCTAACAGGAACTATCCAAGTACTTAACTTATTGGGCCGTGTATAACGTGGGAGGAAAAGACGGCACTGGTCAGACGAGGGATTGGGCATGAGTGAGTGGAGGCGGCAATCATGGCATTTGACTCCCGTCCTTGTCGTCGCATTAATCGAAGCCTCTACCGCCTGAAATTCCTTGTGCAGTCTGGCTGGGTGCTCACGAGCCATACCTTAGGTACCCCTACCTTAATGTAATCACAGTCACAGGTGCTGCTTGCTGCCTGCCAGCTGCTGCCGGCCGCTGGCGGATTGGTGCCTTCACCTGGGTGCCGGATCTAGTGGCAAAAAGACGCACCAGCAAGTCAAACAGGCTTTGGCAGGGTGCCTCGCCTCGCATCATCAATCATCATCATCGCCGCTGCAATCGAAGCAAGGTGAGGTAATGAACTGAGATGCCGAGGCCAGGGCCTGCCTGCAGAGCAGAGCGCGACCCCTGTTGATATGTACATGGCATATGTTCCCGGCTCCATCCTGGGCCGCGCACATCCACACCAAAAGCAACAACAGATGCACAACACAGGAGACCCTCAAGACCCTCAAGACCCTCCAACATGCACCCGAGCCGGGCTGTTCCCTGGCGCAAGCAGCTACCCAAATGCAACGGAGCGAGGACCGCGGGCGAGTTCGCATCAGCATTTAACATAGCATCCAGCATGCATCAAGCGCCAAGCAGATGCGCATCTCGCCCCTGGTGCCAAAACAATCGAATCGTCCGCCACTCACTCGCCCACCCTCCCTCCCAAGCAAGCCTCCCAGTGCGTGCCTCCCCGTCCATGCCAAGCATCCCGGTCCCACCTCGCTATCCACCTTGAGCATCGCTTCCCGGCCGCGGTGTGCGCCAGCTATGGCTTAGAGCCCATTGGCGTCTAGAACAGCCCGCCCACTCCCGGGCCAGCCTGGCCCAAGCCAATTGCTTCAAGTGCCTGTAACTCGAGGTGCGGCATCCGTGCCATGGAATGCCAATGCTGACATCCAAGCCTCCCAAGTCAGTAATTAGTACTGCGCTTACCTTACCCTTCCCTCTCTAGGTAGGTAGGTAGATTGGGCACACGTGTGCTCCGGGAAGCCAAAACCCCCTGGCCCATGTTGAGTCCGTCCGCGTTTGCAAGGGTCGACTGTTCGTCAGCCTCGTTGGGTGCCAAATCAGCCTTTAAATCCAACATACTTCCTCGCCTACACTCGGACCTTGTATTTTCAATGCGCTGAATGCCTCATTGTCTGTCACCACTTGCTGCCACTTGCCATCTGATTGCACGTGCTACCTGCGCTCTAGTTCACCAAGCGATTACTCATCACCGCCGCGAGCATTTGGGCGTCCCAGCACAGCAGCAATCTCCATTTATTTTGGCCTCACTTTTTCTTTGCAGGAAAATCCCCCGACGCCGGCTTAGCCCAAAGAGGTCGACGAGAGCCCTCGGTGCCCACTCGCTTTCACGATCGTCTCCAGTTTCGATCAGCGCCTTTCCCGATCTCGTAATCCTCACTACGTCATTTTGCCAAGCTCACCCGTCTCACGATGCTCATACCCTGGCCTAGTTCCTGCAGGCCTCACTTTCGGCCGCCCACGGGGGGCCAGCTGTCACCACCAAGATGAAGTCATTCTTCTCCGCACCCCCCGCAACCGAACCGTCACGGGAACAGTGACATCCAACGCCTTCGGACTTGGCCGACTTGTTGCCAGCATGAACACGTTTGATTGGGCAATTACAAGCGGTCAAGAAAACAAGCTCTTGAGCTGTCTAGCTGCGCAACTCACTGAGTCAATTATCCTATCCTACCTGCCTACCACAAGTACCAGTAGCACCATTATCGTGAGTTGTCCTTCATTTTGCCGCATATTGCACATGTCCACCACTGTCGCTCCATCTCCGTCCTGCAGAAACTACAGACCCAAGTCGGCATTGGGGCTGCCACTGTTCTCGGCCTTATCGGAGGAGCGCCCGTCGTCGTCGTCGTCCTGGTACGCGACTGGCCAGCTTGTCCAATCTTCTTTGGTGGGCTCTTTGTAAGATCGATTGTAACCTTTTGCTGTGGAGGATTCGTTACCGATGATCCAGATCGACCTTCAGCGTCCTTCTCACGTGCTTCTCCAGCGGGCCGCTCCGTCCCACATGCGTCACAACAGAGGAAGCTGATGGGATTGTGCAGCGTGCAGACACCACATGCCCAGCCCTGTGTAGGCTTAGTTATTGTAACAGCTCTTTGTTGTTTGGGTGCTGGTGGTGCCGCGCTGGCGCCGGCAGTCGCTGGATCTCCCGCCGTCGACGCACGTCCATTTCGTTGCCCGAGTTTCTCGTCTTCCTGCACCAGCTCCCACATGGCTTGCGCAATGGCTGCCTCGTTGGCCTCGTCCTCTTCCGCTTGGGTTCGAAATCCGTTTCTTGATGCTGTGTCGGCAATGCTCCGTATCTGAGACTCACTAAGCCTCTCGGTGCCACAGCCTTTGAGTGTCTTGCTTCGTCGCTCTGCCGCGTCGGCGATGACTCTGCGCATGTCTTCTCCAGGCGGGAGAGCCGCGCCTCCTAGTCGGCGGCCATATCCCGTTCCCTGTGGCAGTCGTTGGCGTTTCTCTGCAGCCTCGCGTGCCAGGCGACGGGCCTCGAGCGGTGGCATTCTCGCCCCGCCAAGGCGCTGGCCTTCTGACAGGAACCCTTCACCTGTGTATCCTTTGAGGAGCAGGCCTTGGTGCTCGTCCCGGAGCTGGTCCCACAGAGCGTGAAACTTGGCATCGTGGGGACCCCAGACGATGTGTGCCAGCTCGTGCAACATGGTGTCGACAACGTTCTCGATGGGCATGAACTGACTCTTGTCTCCGGGATACCTTAGACGGAGACATATCTTCCTTCCACGATCTACATTGAGACCTGCCATCTCATGGTTAGCGACTACATCGAGTAGAGGTGTTGAGCTTCCGTGTCATACCCAGTAGATTGGCCTGTTCGGGGTAGAACTCGGCCAGCTCGCGGACCGTCCAGTTCCTCGCTCGCATAAGAGGCTTCACCAAAGACGCCACCTTCTTCAGTGTTTGCAAGGCCTCCTGGGCTCGGGGGAAGCCTGCCACGTGGACATAGGAGAGAACCAGTGGGTCAACTTCAGGCATTGTCGGAAACTGTATAATCGACTATCACGAGAACTCGAAACGATGATCGATGCAGTCTCCAGCAGATCAGTGCCTTGATAATGTGCTGAACTGAACAAGACGTTTGACAGCAGGCCGTTGCCTCCGCATCATCGACCTGCAGAGGCTCACTCACCGCTGGCCGCGTCAGCAGTCATTGCCTGACGTGTAAGTCGCTAGAGAAAGAGAGAGAGTTCTTGAAAGTGATTCGGGGTGACTAGAAATTTCCAACACGTACGTATATAATCGATGACTAATCGTTGAATGATGACAACCACGCATCTGACCTACAAACAGGCATCAGCATGTTAACTTGACGACTTGCAGGTTCGTCTTGTCTTCCGGAGCAAACGGCCGCATTTAGACCGTCTTTGGCTTTCTCGCCAATGCCCTCAGTCTCACGTAGGAAATCATCTCGCCCCCGTTGGGATTCCGACAAACCTCCCGGAGCACTTCCACACACTCCCTCACAGCCTCCTCCCTCTGCTCTTCGGGGACCGCATCGAGCAGCTGCCTCCCCATCAGCCTCACCCATCCCTCTACGCCAGCCTTGTCCGCCTGCGTCGGCCTCCACTCGCGCTCCGCCCGCTCGACGGCGAAGCCCGCCTCCTCCAGCCGCGCCGTCACCCATGCCTCGTCCGGGAAGAACCACGGGTCGGCATCGCGGGCCGCCGGCAACCCGATGCGTCGTGCCACGGCCATGAGAATCGCTGTTCGCATCTCCGACACGTTCCCGAGGCCGCCCATTTCAAACACAAACGTTCCCCCGGGCGCCAGCGCCGCGAATGCTCCCTCGAACAGCGCCTCTCTCGTCGCGGCCGGACGCAGGATCCAGTGCATGGCCGCGTTGGAGAAGACCTTTGTAAACGCACCCTTCTGGAGCTGGGCATGCGACACAAGCTGTGCAGCGTCAAGTGCTGGAATGGGTGTAAGCCGTAAACTCGCTATAGGGATCAAAGCGAGACGTACTCTCGAACCTAGTATTACCTGCATCCTTGCAACGCTGCTCTGCCGCCTTGATCATCGAAGCCGAACTGTCAATGCCACACTGGGAGCCGCTGCCCTGAGCCAAGACCTTGGCGAACTCGGCATTCAACACGCCATCTGCGGATAGGTCACTGAGCAGCCGACATCATGTTTTTGCGGGAATGCACGAGAACATTGCTCACCACCGCAGCCAATGTCAAGCAAGACATCGTCCTTTTGAAGATCTAGCCACTGGATGACTTTCCCCGCTAGCTTGGGGACAAATGATGCCGCGCTCTGGTACTCCTGTGCTTGCGTGTAAGTCGAGAGTAGCTAGCAAAATCATGGACGCGTACATTTGAGGACCAATGATCTTTTGTCTCGGCCATTTTGATCGAAAACCTGCTGATCGCATATACGGTGTTTTACTAACTAGCACTAGAGATCAGCAAGTGTCGGGGCTTATATAGGTAGATAGAAACATTGGTCGATGGTCTGAGGAGAGCGCCGGTTTGAGGTCGGCGGCCGACATCGGAGCCATTGATCCTTTGATGGGTGATTCCCTACGATTTTACTCTCTCTGTAAAATGACCTCACGACGTCGATTATTACGGTCCAATCATATCATTTATTATTATTGTCGTTGTTCGTTGTCATCATTTCCCCATGCCCGTGTCCATCTCCAATGCAATGGTCCAAGTTACTCCCTACCAAGCCCACTTGTGACGATGGCTCACAAGTCAACTCGTTGGAAAATAGGCAAGCCAGGACGCACCATCTTCATCTAGTCGATCTCAAGCAACGGAAACTTGTCCTCGCCGAGGGCGTCTTCCACCCTCTGCATAATCGCCAGCACCTTCTCCTCCTCCAGCCGCCTGCCCACGACCTGAACGCCCACGGGGAGGCCATGCATGGCCTCTGCATCGTACAGCTTGTACGCGCCCTGGGCGACTCCGTTGAGCTTGCTCAGCTTAAAGTCGCTGGGCAGCTGGTCCTTGGCTTTGTCGACGTGGGTGACGGGCAGTACGCCGGCTGTGTAGTCAAGCTATTTGCTCGCCGTCAGAATGTGTTGCGAATGAGATAAAAGGTCAATTTGGCTTACCAGGTTAAACATGAACGTGTATCCGCAGCTGCTGACGGCATCGTGCATGCCGCCGTGGGGCACAGCGGGAGTTGCGTTGGGCGGAGAGATGAGGCAGTCGACGTTGGCTGCATCCCACCAGTCAAACCAGCTCCTCTTGTAAAGTTCCCGCTTGGCGTTGAGCTGCCAGATCTCGTATCCAGTCTGGTGACGCCAGTTCTTCAAAAGGCCGGCCCAGACGTGGTCGCCCCGTATGTACTTTACCCAGAGGTAGTGGATGTACTTGACAGGTCGCGGTAGTTGCATGTACCACTGCATCTGGGCCACTCCGAGATCGTTCCACTCGCCCCATCGGAAAAAGGACTGGACTGTTTTGAGGCCGTCAGAGTTGAGGAGGAGAGAGGCAAGGCAGAGAGCTTCGTAGGGGGACGGAGGGTCAATCTCGACAATCTCATGTCCGGCCTTTCGCAGTGCGTTTTCAGTGATTTCCAGGGCCCTCTTGCAGGCAGGGCTTGGGTCAACCACGCCGTCGGTGCGGAGAATACCGACTCGTAGTGTCTTCTTCTCCGTGTACTCGGCCTCGACCTCCTCCTTCCACGGCATTGGGTGGCAGCTGTAGTCATAGGTCCAGGGCTTCATCTGCACCATGGCTCGTGTAAAGTACGTCAAGTCGTTTAGGGTGCGGGCCATGGGGCTGTAGACGGCGGGCACGCCATCCTGGCCCGGCATGCTTGTGGACAATCCTGTCTTGAGCCATCGGCCAGTGGAGCACTTGAGTGAGTAGACGCCCGAGAAATGGGCTGGGCACCGGACGCTTCCGGCAACGTCACTGCCGATGCCGATGCGGCCACCGAGGGCTAGTATCGCGCCCTCGCCCCCCGTAGACCCACCAGGGGTGTAGTCCTTGTTGTAGGGATTGGTACTCTGCCCCCATACATCGTTGGCTGACTCGAAGCTCAGAAGCGTGATGGGGATATTGGTCTTGACGTAGGGAACAGCTCCGGCGTCTTTCAAGACTCTGGCCATGGCTCCATCAAAGGTTGTGGCGTTGCCCACGTTGATGCTCATACCCACCGTACTGTCGTAGCCGGCAACTTGAACGGTATCCTTTAGGCTCACGGGGATACCTGCCAAGGGCCCTTTGAAGTTGATGGAGCCATCCGTGAGCCAGGTCTCAGCTGAAGAAAGCAGGACCTCAGTAACACAGTTTGTCTTCTCGTGAGCTTTGAGGGCGACTTTGCCATAGGCCTGAAGATAGCCAGCCGCTTTGCTGGGATCCTTTTGCGCCTGCTGGACAAGCTCTTGGATAGGCTTTCCAATAATCTCACGATCTAGGACACTAAAGGGAGCATGGTAGGCCGTAAGTGCTTTAATACGTGAGGCACGCTGGTCTTGTTTGAATTCACTAATACAAATTAGCTTGGAAATAAAGCAAGGGGGTCGTGGATGAGGACGGGATGTGATTTACCAATCTCGACGGTGCTGTAGATAGTCTAGCAGGAACATGGTTGATGACGGTTCAACGTAACTTGGATGGTATGATAAGAGCACGAGAAATCGGGTATGGACGTTTGAGATTTTGGCAAAGGCCGATGTGTAGATGATGAGAAACAAGTCACGGCGGAGGAGGAAAAAACCAAAGACGGAAAAGAGAGGTTGGTACAGCAAGGGAGGACAGACAAGCAGCAGCAGGTCACGAGGCGTCGAGGTGAGGTTGGCCGGGCCGGAGCGGGTGGAGCTGGACCGCAGATAGCCGGCAGCTTCCCCGCAATCCAACTCCGGGGGTTTGTGGGGTTGGAGGTCCTGACTGTACTTAGGTACCTCGTATGCTAGGATACTTGCATGATCACGGCACCTTGTGCGGGTTATGGCTTGAGGCCGTCCATCATGGAGGCAATGTTTGTGTCCTCGGATATCATTTGCACTAGTCTAGTGCTCACTTGGTTTACAATATGGGAGCTTCATGAGTATGGAAACTCAACGGTTGGGAGGAATGTCACTGTAAACCGCCATCCGCGTGCACGTGCGAGACACGCCTTGGATGCCTGAGTTACCCTGTAGAGTCAATCGCCAGGCATGAGATTTGAGAACAGCACAGTTTCTGATGCGTTGGTTGGGTTACAAAGTCCATAGCTATATATATATCAAACGTGATAAATATGCTCTCAACTCTCAAAATGGCCGGTCTCGTGAACCGCAAAGCAAATAGACTGTCTTGTCACCATGGCATTTGCCATTAACAGCTGACAACCACAGTCTCGTGCTATGGGGCCATCGAATCGCTACTTGCTGGTCGCCTGACGCATCTGTAGCAGCCATGCACGGAACATTTCCAAACTTCTGCAGAATCTGAAAACCCCATTCAAGTCTCATATGAGACTGAAACTGCCAATGCATTGTCCATCTTAAATACAATCAACAAGACCTCCGGCTCTTCCGCCGCCCAAGCGCACGCTCTCTCTTGGTCCAAGCCGTAGCCGCGGAGGCTGCTCCAACCCCCGGAGGCCCGTGCACTGTCAAGTTGTGACCGTCTCCACCAGCATGAAAGTCCAATACCGTCATATCGATCCCGAGCCAAACCCAGCTTCTTTCTCCGGCATCTACACGACAACCCATCATGTCGGCAGATGACCAGCAATTTCTCGACGTGGTAAGCCCTGCAGCCTTCTGGCAGCCCGTGCCGACCTCTCTTGTTCTCTCCCCCCGCCGTCTCTAACTTCTGCCAGCTCTCCAGCATCCCGGGCCACCTCCGCCGCTACTCCGACGATGTCGCCGACTTCATCGACCACAACGTCGACCGAGCTGCCGGCGTCGTCCGCGAAACACTGGCCTCGGCACAATGGATCCCCGAATCTGTGAGGCCTGCCCCGCCTGTCAAGGCCGCCGCTTCTGTCGTGGCCCTGTCGCGGTTGGAGAGGATCCAGGGCTGGGTTGTCAAGAACAAGATCCTGACGGGCGTCATCGTCATCACCTTTGGAGCCGTGGCCTACAAGGGATACCGAGCGGGCTGCTCTTCCAGAAAAAGTCGAAGGGCCAAGAGGGCGAGAAACGGCGGTCGCGTCGAGGTCGTTGTCATTGCTGGCTCCCCAACTCTGCCCTTGACCAAGTCGTTGGCCTTGGACATGGAGAGACGGGGCTTCGTCGTCTACATTGTCTGCAACGCAACCGAGGATGAAAGCACGGTATACTCTCTGTCCCGACCAGACATCCGACCGCTTAGTCTTGACACCACGGATGTAAGTTTCTTTGCCAGCATTCGCGCCTTGATCCGACTCTAACCCGTAATCTAGCCACCCAACGCCGGTGCAGCCATCGATCGCTTCGCCCTCTATCTCCAGTCGCCGCAGGCTCCTGGACCCAACATGAAACCCAACCAGCTGACGCTCAAGTCGGTCATTCTCATCCCAAGTCTTCACTACCAGACGTCTCCCATTGCCACCATCCCGCCCTCGAGCTTCGCCGACCTCTTCAACACCCATCTTCTCCAGCCCATCCTCACAATCCAGGCCTTTTTGCCTCTCCTGACGTCTCGACTGAATCCCATTGGCGAGAAATGGGTCCCGCCCAAGGTGCTCGTCTTCACGCCGTCCATCATCTCTTCCATCAACCCGCCCTTCCACGCACCCGAGGCCACCATTTGCTCTGCGCTCTCTGCCTTCACCGAGGTCCTCACCGCAGAGCTCCGTCCCTTGGACATTCCCGTGACCCACATGCAGCTGGGCACGTTTGACTTTTCCGGCTTCGTCCCCGTTCGGGGCGCACTGCCGCACCACGGCCTCGTCACCTCTGGAAATCCCGAGGATACCCTGGTTTGGCCCGATGGCGCCCGGCACGTCTACGGCCGCAACTTTGTTGCGCAGACGAGTTCCGCCATCTCTGGTGGGCGGATCCGTGGCTTCAAGGGCAGCTCCCTCCGACGCCTCCACAGCTCCGTCTTTGATGTCATTGATGGCTCCATCACCGCCGACACTGTTCGGGTTGGACTCGGAGCCAGCGTCTATGGCTTCGTGGGCCGCTGGGCGCCCCGCGGCCTCGTCTCGTGGATGATGGGCATTCGCAAGGTGGATGAGCTGTCGACCTGGAAGACGAGCTCGTACGAGGGCTCGGAGCAGGATGAGAGTGAAAATGGCGATGCGTCGCGCGACTTTGTTGCCGTGCCCTCCGAGTCAAATGTCTGGAACTCGGCAACAGAGCTGACACTCTGAGCGTCTTGGGTTAAATAACACGCCTCTCTCCATGACAGCACGGCCGGTGCATGCTGCTTGTACACATCCAAATAATCAATGTAGTGTAAGAGAAGTATTCATGTCGCAATAGACGCCGCTATGATCCAATTGAGACCACTAGTCCCAGCCTCAGAGTGCATCGTCATGTTAGTATGACAAGCACAAGCTGCTGTCTATATTCCACCTACACGCCGACCGTTTCCCGCAAAGCAAATCCCCTAGAGGTATCATGACATATAATACAAAGGCTTTTCAAAGCACCAACATCAACCACGGCCACCCTCAGCCTAGTGACCACCCCTTCCTCGAAACCTCCTCTCTCTGCCACCTCTCCACTTGCCTCTGCTGTGTCTTCCGTGCCTCCCATCATCTCTATCGCGCTGCATGTCTCGTGCCCGCTCGGAGTCGTCTTCGCGGAAATGATCCATCCGCACATCCTCCTCCTTTTCCTCAGACTTGACCGTCGGCTTCTCCAAATTCTTGGACCACTTGGGGTGCGCTCCCTCCTTGCAGTCCAAGCCATCGGGGCAGAAGCCGGCAAGGTAGAAGACGCACAGCTTGCGCCGAACGTGCTTCTTGGAGCAGTTGGGGCCCAGCGGGCAGAAGCCCATGTCGTAGTGAGGACAGGGCGGCAGGCGGCTCTGGGGATCGATGTGGAGGTAGAGGCACTCGTCGCCGTTGGAGCAGTAGCCGTTGCGCATGAAGAAGTTGCACTCGGGCATTTTGCGCAGGTTGTACTCGTGGAGAAACTCGCAGTGCTCGCCCTTTTTGCAGAGGCCGCGCAGCCAGTGCTTGCAGACGAGAGAGTTAAGCCCGCCGGTCGGCTGCGAGACCTTGCCGTCGCTAACGTGTCGCTCGGCGCAGCGCGTACCGTTGGGGCAGTGGCCCGTCTGGAAGGCTTTGCATATCGGTCGGTCGGGGGGGAGGCCGACCTGGTAGGTCTGGCGGAGGAAAGGCGAAAAGTGGAAGTTGAAGGGCACCCCGGAGTGGTTGAGGATCGCAGAGGCGGGAGACTCTTTGACGGCGGCCATGATGGATGGCGAAGCGATGCCCAATCAGTCTGGGCACACTGTCTGATGGCGCTGCTCGATTCTCGTGATAGACAGCTTGGCTATGGGGAGTTGAGTGGCGTATATCGAGATTTGCGACGTCGTGAGCTGGCAGTTGATGATGGTGGGGAGCTCAATCAAGCTCCAGTCGCGAATTGGAGTCAGAAAAGCTCTAGGCTGGGTGGTGAAGCAGAATTGTGGAGGTTTGTCAGCCAGATTGCGCTAGCGGACTTGACTGGCTCGGGGGAACTCGTTCAAACCGACATGTAGTTATCTAAATGGCTGCGGTTGAGGACTTTTGTATGGTCAGATCCATGTGATGACCTTCTATAAGTGTCTAGGTATAGCTTTTGACTTATGTAGTGATGGTTTATTCAATCAAGATCAGCCCTGGGTTTCTCATATGATTGCTTCGTGCCTACCACCTTTGGTTAGCATCTCTAAGGAAATGACCGTGATGCATGCTTGCCTTCTACGCAATCTGGGGCAGCTGGCGAGCTGCGTCATCGGCAGGTGCCCTGGATTCACCTTCCAAAACGCCTGCCTATACTCAACCTGATTTATAAGATGAATATAACCCCCAAAAGATGGCACCAGTCAAGACCTGGGCAGGTCGTTTTATTGCATTTTTGTAACATTAATCAGAGCTACCCTGCTCTATTGTACTCTACTCCTCTGCTCACACCCCTCCATCTCCCTACTTCTTGCTACTCTTCTCCTTCTGACCATACACAAAATTGCAGAGAACATAGCGATGAGGCCGATTATCCTCGAGGCTTGCTCTGGCTTGCGACACCAATAGACCACGTTCTTCTGGAGAGAGACCCAGTGCCGCCATGGGCTTCGCAGCAAAGGCATCGAGAGACTCCAGCATGTCTATCTTCATCAGCATACCCACCGTCTTCATCCGTGCGTCTCTCGGCCACGTCGAAATGGGGACCTTTTTGGTCACCAATTGCACATTCTTGAATCCTGCGCGCTCGACGCAAGCCTTGACGTTCTCTTCACCAAAGGTCTGAAATCCCAGCTTGCGCATGCCTTCTGCATACCTCTTGTTGAAGGCGAAGACAGGATCGTCTTGATCGATCGTCTTGTCGTCACGCAGCACTGAACAGCCAATGTCCTGAAACTCTATCCATCCGCCAGGTCGGATATGACTGTGGCATTGTTAACAGTTGCGGGCTCGCGGGGCCCAGTCTTGAATGTGCTTACGAGTAAGCTTTGGATACCACATTTTCCAGGTTTCGGAGAAAACCGCTCATCCCCCTCAAATGAACGAGGTCGAATCCAGACCCTTGTAGCCAATCATGCTCCTCGCAGTCTTCAACAAACATGCGCAGGTTCGGCGGTAACGAGCTCGGTTGGATGGGAGACAGATCTGTTCCAATCACGCTTGTGCCGGGATACAAGTCGGCCACTATAACAGTAAGCGACAAGGAAGACGAAGAGGACTGAGAATACTGTACCATCTATGGCCCAAGTTCCTTTGCAGTTTTTGTAAGTAACAAGGTCTGACCAGTTCTTCCGGTGACCTACCAGTCCCAGTTCCAATATCCAAAATTGTTCGAGGATATTCTCCAACATCGGATAAGAAGAGCTTGCCACCCTACAAAGTGGCATGTTCACAGTCAGCGCTGACTCAATCTCGTTTCGTCATACAGAGGGTGCGCGTGGGCTGGCTACACACAGTCAACTCTAGCATCAACGCATGCCTTGTGTCTTCCCGGTTCCGTTCACCAATGTCGTTTGGTAGCGGATAGAGTCCGCGATTGTAACCATGGTATCGGCGGCCATGGCAATACTCGTAGGCAAATGTAGTGGCTAGCAGAGACGTGGTCTCGGTTGAGTCGCTGTCATATTCGGCGTCGAAGCTGCTATCGCCTTCAATCAACTCAAATTCGTCCGTCTCTTGATCATGAGGCGTATGCACAGACTCGCACGCCGACGTCGAGACGAGCGAAAACGATATTTGGTCACTGTCGTACATGGTGGGCAGATAATCTATATCAGGGTAAGTCGGAGGGCACAGGGAAACGAGCATGATCTTGAACCTAAGAAGCGACAGTCTTTATCATCGCAGAAGCGCACTTGTACGTGCCGTTGAAACACCCCGACGGTCAATCAGGTGGCACACCAAGCTGCAAGGCGTTGGGCACAAGGACAGCTCGCAGGGGCGCTTAGCCATTGGGGTCATACGACGACAAAGAACTCCGCTGGACTCGGCGTCAAAGGTGAATATATGCACCATCTTACATGAAAGATGCAGTTTGTTGGTGATGGCACCGCCACTCCGCATTCGTCCGACAGACGAGGACTTCAATGCAGTCACCCCATTGGGCTACCAAGCTTATATCATACCCATGACCTACCGTGAGAGGGAGTGTCACAGCCGCCAGTATGCATACCCCAGAAACCAATCGAGATCAGTCGCCAGCAAAGCACGAGACTTTGGACATTATACACAGCAACGCCACAGCTTTGTCTAGCTGAATACCCAAACAAACACCATCATCAGTTGATAACCAAGTGGATAAGTAAGTGATGAGGCGCAGGGCGCTTGTTTGCTACTCGCCTGCAGAGGGAGCGGCGCCTGCAGTCGGCTGGCGCATGCAGCCACGATGTAACATGATGCTGGTTCATGAACGACCATCGTGTTCCTAAAGCAAACCCTTTGACTCGCCTCCCTTCCCTGGAGAGATTGCAACATGCCCTCATAAGCACGGTACCTAGTGAGAATCCTCAGCAAGCAACAAGTCCACTTCATATTCGGCTTGGCTCCCAAAGCCCTCTGATCACTTGTTGCCAAGTGCGAGTCAACGACCCTTACCCAGGCGGAAAACCCGGACCCAAGCCGGAATGTGGAGTCAGTCGAGAATTGACACTTTGAAAGCGCTTCTTTTAGCTAGATACGAGGCCTCGCTCCAAAAGAAGGTACTATGTACTCGTGTCAGCGTGGCATGAGATCCACAACCTCCTTGTTGGAACAAGACAACACTCAACTCAGTTTGCTGACGTTGGCAACTATCCAAGCCCTGGTGCTAACAAGCCACCTGCCGGCAAGGCCAAGACAATGCTGATGAATTATTACTGCCCTTGGGTATAGGATTCGGTATCAAACAACCCTTCAGTTCCCAAGGTCGGCTGCCTCTACTAGCCGCAGTAGCTGGTCTCAAATTGACATTCAGGATGAGCCCACGCCACAGCCACTATTCTACATGTTTTCCTTTGGGTAGGTAGGCGGGTGGGGTGGCCGCAAGTTGCTGGGTTGGGGAAACTTGGGCTGCCTCTTGCTGATCGTCTGAACGACCCCGAAGGGGCCTGGAGGTTAGTCCTGACTTCGGCGTTTCCCTCTGATACGAGAACTGACCACTCTGTCTGTTCCTAAGTACCTACGTACTTGTGGGAGTACCAAGCTGCCAAGGGGGGCGCGATAATACCATGGCGATACCACCGACTGGAAGCCGTCTTGGTCCCACTAAATATCCCTGACAGGCCTTTGATTATGGAACCCTCCCTCCCATCTTAGCGCGTTCCAAATCTCTCACGGCTTCCTTTCTAGAAATTCCATCAAGGGTCCCGGCCCCAGAGCCGCAACAGCTCTTGGACGAGTCCGAGTCCTGCGTTGGCAATGGCACGCCACCAACCTTGCGCTGGAGAAACCCAAGAATCGCGCCTTGTTGCTACCTATGGGACGGGCCCGTTCCGGTATAATGCCGAATAATTAGGATTCCAGCGTTGATCCTGTGGCAGTAACCTCGGCGGCGAGCCAAGACTCGCTGCTGGCAGGCTTATTCCTTAGGGGCTCGGGCTCGCCTACAGATGTGATGCGCACGAACGTTCCATCACCTACAGGCGCAACAAACACACGGACAACTGTGGGAGAGAGCTGCTCATCTCCTGGCGGACGAGCCTTTCGCTTGCACCTCTGGCGGCATACTGGAATGACTACCCGTCGACTGATCGTTTCATGTTTCCCCGGGATTGGTAGTGGTATTTGAAACACACGAGTCAACGCGCATCTCTCTCACGTCGACAACACCATACACCACGCACGCTAAGCACCAACGTTATCCGGGAGCCCGAAACCTAGGCCTTACTCGACCTACCTAGCTCAAATGAGAGATCCGGATCTGGCCTATGATGGGAAGAATGACCGAACCCTCGACCCCGTTTGTACCTGGATTGTGGCCAATGCTGCCGCGGAGAAATGGTCAGTCTCCCCAGTCTGTCTTAATGTCCCGAGGGCTGAGTGGAATGGCTCTAGGCAAGGCAGACTAAGTGAGAATGGCACGGCCGACTCAGCAGTGCCACGATGAGCCTGACACATTTGACAAAACACAGCTCCCATCTCGTCCGTCCATCCTCGAGGGCTCCCCGCAATTATGTCATGCATCATGGGTTTGTGGTATCCAGGACCCTCCCGTAATTTGGAGACCGGTCCCTGCTCCACTCAAACGCCCAGCTAGCCGGCTGGCCCACGACGAGCGAGCCGGGACTCCCAAGCACTGCCGATGTGCTTTTGCGCCTGTTGAGCTGTTGTGATGGCTATTCTTATAAAGTTCGGCAATCCTTCTAGCCCACTATCCAGAAGCTGCCATCCTTGATGCCTGTTATATCCGTCCAGCTCACAGCTGTCATTCTGGCTGCTCGAGCGTGGTATACAAAACAGCACATGCCCGCCCTCTGCCCAGCCCTTGGGTCCGTCTCTTCTTGAACGACTCTTGCCTCGAATTCTATTTCTCTTCTCCTCGTATCGACATACTGTCCAACGTCATTTGACATTGACCCGTCGTGCTCCTTCTCTTCAACCTTTGGTTCTGTTCCCGTCGCCCGTTATGAGTCCTTCGCGCAAGTCGCGAATCGCTTCTAGCGTAGCCAACGTCATGTACACCAACGCCGTCTACTTCCCCAACAATCGAATCTACCAGGGAGACACGCCGGGAATGCTCAACTACAGCTGCATCAACCATGTGTACTATGCATACGCAAGTGTCTCTATCGATGGCGGTATTTTTGTGAGTTTCGCAAGCAGCTCCCATCTGGGTTAACCACCGGGATATTTGAGACTGACTCAGGCCCCTGTCCATAGCTGAGCGACGAGTGGGCGGACGCTGGAGCACCCGTGGATGGCGTTCAAGGCGGGCTGGGCTCCCTGATGCACCTCAAGCAGAAACATCCCCATCTCCAGGTGATACTCTCCATCGGAGGCGGCAACTCCTCCGAAGTGTTTCCCATGGTAGCGTCCAGCACCCTACTGCGAGACAACTTTGCTCGATCGGCGCTGGGCCTGGTCGAGGCCTCGGGCCTGGATGGGATCGACAGTGAGTGTTCCTGTCATTTACCGCCAGGCAGGCGGCAGCTAACAGTCTCCAGTTGTGTGGGAATACCCATGCGATGCTAAGCAGGGCTACGATTTCCTGGCTCTGGTGGCTGCAGTTCGTCTCTATCTTCCAGAGGACCAGTACATCTTGACGGCCGCTCTGCCCGCCAACAAGTTGGTCCTGCAGTTCCTCGACCTGAGTGTGATAGCCGACTATCTTGATTTTGTCAATCTAATGGCCTACGACTTCTATGGTGCGTGGACCCAGAAAAGCGGGCATCACTCGCAGCTCTACGCCATGAGCAAGGAAGAGACGTCGGGGGCGTCAGGGGTGGCCTACCTCATGGCCAACGGCTTCCCAGGCAGCAAGATCCTGCTCGGTATCCCAACGTACGGCCGGAGCTTTCTTTACGCCACCGGCCCGGACCAGAAATTTCGCGGCGGCGGTGGTGATGAATGCACCTTTGAATACAACCAGCTGCCGCGAAAGGGATGCAAAGAAGTTGTGGACAAGCGCCACGTCGCGGCCCAGTGCGTCGGTGCAGACGGTGGATTTGTGACGTACGACAACCCCGATACCGTCAAAATCAAGGCCGGCTTCTGTAAGCAAAAGGGCCTCGGGGTACGTTTCTCTGCCAGTTCGGCGTCTTCCTTTGCCTGTAACTTTGCTGACAATCCTCTAGGGTCTCTTTTATTGGAATGGACCGGCTGATTCTAGGGAAAAGTCGAGAAGCTTGATTGCGGCTGGTTTCCGCGCTCTACACTCTTCGTGAACAAGCTGGGTCCTCTCAAAAAGCGTTTCGTGTACCAGAGCTTCTGCTTCTAGGCTGGAAGCTCACGGCCGGCATACTCGTTTGGAAGGTTGCATGATGGCGTTGACTATGTCTGAGGGATTCATCAGTGGGCATATCTGGGGCGTCTATTCTTTTGGCCTCGTATTTCCTCTTTTGGAAGTGGTTTCACGAGGGGATCTCTTTTCTTTGGCGTTGCTATTACCCATCTGTTTGGTGGATGGGACGGAGGACAAACATGTTGTAACAAAAGCATCGATAGACGGAATCAAGGCATGACAGAGGTTGGCCAATGGAAAGGTTTGACCGAAATATACTACCTTGGCTGTTGTATAACAACAACAACAACAACAACAACAACAACAACCACTATAACCACACTGTGATGGGTGCTTGAGGCGCCTATACAAGGGATAACTCTCCGAAGTCGTCTATTCTTGGTTCGAGTATCGTCACGTTATGACCATGGTCGTGTATGAGGCATATAGCGTGTGATGTGACGGGGCACATGGAGCTCAGCTCAACGGGTGATTTCGGGCTTTTGACGAGTGACTCGAGGTCAGACGCAGCCGCGAGAGCCGTCGTGAGTTTGTTACGTAGGTACGTAAGTTAGTGCCCTGCCCCGGATCGACAAGCTGTAGCACTGCGGGTCAGCCCCGTCGGACCACAACTGCCAGACCCCACGATGGCGACGATGGCGGATGGCGCCCCGCGATGGAGAGCGCGGCAAGTTTGCATTAGCGGGCCTTTGCAAGCGGAGCCGCAACGCTTGTGCGGTCGGCAGGTGCTGGCTGAGAACTGACAAGTACGTCTGCCATGTCCAAGGCCATGATGGTGTTGTGCTGTGCTGAAGCTCTCAAGGGGGCGGTGCTGTGTGTTTCAGGTTGGCACGTGGCGATAAGATAAGCCCTGTACGTAGCTAGCTGCCTGGGGGATCGTCATTGTCAGCTCTCCCATCCATCCAAAGCTCAGCTCAGCCCTCTTCCCGACTGCCATTTGTCTTTGCTTTCTCCTCGCCAGGCAAAGCAAAGCAAGCGGCGCAGTGTCTTTCTTGCTCTCGCTTTTTGCCACGCGTCATCGGGCCTCCCAAAGATGCCCGCCGAGTGGCTGTCGCCGCCTCCACACACACGCTGCTCATCCCGCCTCGCCCCATCACCGTCCCATCACCATGTCCGGCACCGATAGGGAACCCTCGCCGCCGCTGCAGGCCGCGCCAGCCGTCGAGTCTCCGGGCCACTACGACGAAGACGAGGCCGGCGATGCGTCGCCGCTGGCACCGCCGCCCTTTGAGCCCCTCTTCACCCTCGTCACAAACGCCACCACCAGCTCCACCGTCCATCCCCGCGTCCACTACCTCTTCTCCGACGACGACCCCTCCATCCTCGCCTCGGCCGCCGCCGACACAGACCCTTCCCACCGCGCCCTCGTCGTCGACCTCGAGCCCGCTACCGCCGGCGCCTCCTCCCGCTGGGCCGTCTCCTGGGCCTCGAGCCTTAATCCCGACTTTGCCGTGACGGCGTCCCGCCTAGCCGTGCAGCCCAGCGAGGTCGCCGGCAGCGGCGGCAGCAGCACTGGCGCAGGCACCGGCGCCGACGTCGACGCCAGCGCCGCCGAGCGCCGCGGGGATCCTGCCGGCGCCCTCATCCTCCGCGTCGAGGGCGTCGAGCGCGAGCCCGTCGAGATGCGGCCCGACAGCCTGCCGAGCTCCGGCAGCGGAGCCATGGCGCTCGAGCGGGAGGACGTGGACGCGCTGGCCGACGAGTTCCGCCGGCGCATGGGCGTGCTGAAAAAGGTCGTGGGCGAGGGCGAGAAGCGGAGGGCCGTCGTTGGGCGACCGGAGCACCACCAGAACAGCGACGCCCAAGAGGAGCAGCACGCTGGCGGGCATGGGCCCGGCGACAACCAGGCGACGGCCGACGAGGACGGGGATGAAGCGAGGGACAAGGACGGCAAGGCGGATGATTGAGACGGAAAGCTACCTTCACGACACCAACTGAACTATGCCGACGAGATACGCACCCCCGATTCCTCGAGAACTGGAGAGGTCTAGGTGCCCTTCTACAGTAGGTCGGGCTGGCGATGGGACCAGCCTTGCTTCCATGTTGGCACCCAACATGTTATGCCAGGGCACAAACCTGAAAGACTATTCTCGTCTACGCATGACACCCGCCACATTGCAATAGATGCTCTTTGGGAAGCGCAATGACGAGAGCATGGCTCCGTCTAGGTATTGGAAATCATACAAGGGCATGACGTCTCGAGGATTTATTGCTCTAGCTATCCGGCCGGATGCCGCTCATCTCACATCATGTGTCTCGTCATGGCTGAGTTATGGCACCACGGCTGAGCTCTCTGGGTGTCCCTTTTTTTCGAGGGAACTGGCAGTAGTCAATTTCTGATATCCATCAAGGCGTCTCATAATCTAAGCGAGACCTTTGGCAAACGTTTCGTTGCGTAATGCAACATACAAAATGAAGTAAAGGATGTGATTAAAGCTCATATTGAAAACGCCCCCCGGACTAATGCAACAAAACGAATAACCCCAGAATCAGACAGTAGACAATCCATCCTTTTTCCTAGCAAAAACGGTGCGCACATTGGGCGGATAGCGACAGAAGGCACAAGGCACAAGCAAACCCCACGAGTTACATGGGTGTAGACAACAATAAGAGATACAACCAACGCGGATGAAACGTGTTGGGAGTAGAATAGACCACATCACAGTTGTCCCGATTTTTGGAGTCAAGGAAATGGGTGGCGCAGTTGGCTTTGGTTTTGGGTTCACTCTGCCATCGGTAGCAATGGGAGCAGACGGAGGAGTCTCCATCAGCGCATCGAGCCCTGTAATAGAGGAGGGTATGTAAGAAAGTGTGAGAACGATTGTGAGAGGGCCACGAGATATGGCGAGGTGACGACGTTGGCTACGCTCAACTAGCCCCTAGATGCCGATATCGCGGTGGAAAGCCGACGCCAAAATGAGCCAACGTATCTGGAGTTGCCCTGACCCCAGCTCTAGAGTGATAAAATCAAGTCTTTGGGGATATATATAGTCCATGTCGAGAATGGCAGCAGCGGCTCTAGTTTGCAAGTCGGGGGAGGTGACCTCGCTCGCGGTTGAAACGACCAACGAGCGCCTCGGCGTCAGTGCCAGCCAACGCACGCCCGGCAATGGCCCGACGGAGAGGCTGGGTAACACTGGTGACGGGAAGGGATCCAATAGTGTCTAGGATTGCTCGCTTGTTATTGTTGTTGTTGTTGTTGTCGTTCTTCTTGTTTTGGCCGCTGGCAAAGTACCAGATGACTACAATAATGGCAATGACGACAAGAATCGCAACTATCAATAGGTTAGCAGGCTGACGGGTACATTCTGAAATGATCAATGGCCACATACTGCAGATTCCCAGGCAAATCCACTTCTTCTTGCGGGCCGCGCGGGCAGATTTGACAGCAGTCCCCATCTCCATGTTGCCCTTGTCGAGGTTGTCAACGACTTCCTCGCCCTTTTGCTCAATCTGCGTGACGGCCGCCTCCTGCTGGATAACCAGGGTGTCCATGTCTTGAAACAACTGGCTCAGCTCCACCATTTGCTGCTCAATCTTTTGGAGCGCAGCGTGTCGGTCCTGGACGGCGCTCAGGGCAGCGCGGGCGCGGCCCTGGCGGTCGCTCTGCATCAGAGCCTGGCTAAAGATCTGGCCGCCAGAAGTGTCCTCGACGGCGGTGCGGACCTCCTGCTCCGTAGCATCGGGGCGGACAATGCGATACTGGCGGGCCATCTGATCCTGGGTGCTCCTGCGGAACTGGGACTCCATCTGCTGGTACTGCTGAATGGCCGCCTTGAGGCGGCGGTCAATGCGGCTGACCTGCGGGCTGTTCTTGGGGGTGCGGGAGTCGGGGTTGGACTTGACGGTGCGGACACGCTCGGTGAGGCTTCGGTAGAGAGCCATGGTCTCGGTGGACACGTTTTCGAGGTTACGGTTGGTGGCACTGGATGCCGAGCTGTCGGCATCGTCGAGGGCGCGCTTCTGAAGGGACCGGATTTGCTCGAGGTTCTGCTCGACAGTCTCGATTTCGCGGTCAATGTCGCGGCACTCGTTCAGGATGGCGTTTGGGTCGCCCTGCGCCAGAGGACCGGCGTTGTGCGTAAGGGGAGCCATCTCGACGTTTGCACCTGGTCCAGAGTTAGCAAACCTCGTCCCTCGAATGCAACCTTGAGCAGTTTGGATCGTGTCGAGTATCGAAAGGCGTCTCACCTCCGTACGCACCGTGGCTGTGGTTGTAACCGCCGTAGTCGACCGGAGATTGGCCATAACCGCCGGCACCAGGAGGAGCGGAGTCGACCTGGTCGTATGGATTTTGCCTGTTGTACCTGCGGAAGAAGAGTCAACGGGAGGGGATTCGGGGAGAAAGCGACCGTGTTTGTCGCTTGCGTGCGTCTGGCGGACAAAACTAACCCGTACTAGAGGTTTGGTCAGCGATGAATTCAGCAGATACATTGTATTATGATTTATATGGGGCGAATTAGGGAGTGAGGCTGAGGTGAGCTATGCAAGGCGAGGGGAGTAGGAGGAGGTAGAACTGACGCTCATGGTGACGATTTCCCTCTGATCAACAGAGGTCGCACGTATTGGATGAGAAGAGGTCTGGGCCTGTGACGTGTTTCAGAGACAGTCGTGGATTGGCAGGTTTGTCGTCGGCCGCGTGTTTTGTGTTGTCGTCGTTTTGTGTGCTCAAAGCAGTCGTTGCCCCGGCGAGAGCATGAATCAGGGCGACGTGGTTGTGTTTGTTTACTTGCGCCGCGAGGGGAGTCGGACGAGCTGGCTACAGTGCAGGAGCGAAGAGGAACGGCTGGTGTTGATGGTGTTGTTGGCAATGCAATGGGCAAGGAGAATGGAGTATGAAGAATGGAGTATGAAGAATGGAGAATGGAGAATGGAGAATGGAGACGGGGATGGATGTAAAGGAGAGAGAGAGCCCTGGCTGGCAGCTGGGTTTCGATTGGAGGCAGACACGCTAAAGGGGGCTTGGCTGGGCTGACTGAGGTACCTCTACGGAGTAGGCATGTTGACATCCCTGCACTTGGGCGAAAGGGCCGTTGTTTGGCTGCGCAACGCTGCGACCAGCTAACAAAGATGGACATTCTGGTACTTGGTATTGAATTCTTTTTTTTCCTCTTTTTTTTCTTGGCCTTTGGAGCATGCGTGGTGCTGTCCATTGTCGTCTTGAAGCTGCGGCTCCATTGCCAGACAAGACGTGCGGGCAATCCCAAGATGAAACGCCAGGTATGATTATCACCCCAAGCATGACCCAACGCAAGACCTTTCAGGCCGTCTGTGCCAATAATTAGTAGTAATACTTGACTAGCTCTGCAGCGTCAAGCGTCAAGCGTCAAGCGGCTGTACCGTATCCGTAGCGTTGCAGTAATTGAGCCTTGTTGCCAAAGTACCGTAGTCCAGCTCCACTCATCTCCATGTTTCACCCTTTCCACTGGATGTTTCTGCTCTGCTTGCTGCCTGCATCTGAAGCCAGAATCAATGCCCTGCCTGGTCAACCACTCTACAACTTACATCTCCCCTTCAGACTGGAGTATCCAAGTCTCTACGGACAAGGCATCGCACGTCTTCCATGTTCCGTCGGGAAGAGCACGAGACTAGGCCCTTTGACGGGTTGACCTTTTGTGCCTCTCCAGCCCCTGCCCGCTGACGGCTCCGGTTTCTATACATAGAACGGGCCCGGATTGCCTCTGCGCTAGGCTTTTCTGGCTGCCTTTGCCTGGGCCCTTGCGGTCAGCAATACTTTGGACCCTGCCAATCAATCTCGCCCAGGCGCGCGGCTTGGCTTGCAGGCTTGCAGGCTTGCCAGACCTCTCGGCGCTAATCAAACCCTTTGCTTTTGGCCCGTCTCCAGGGCCGGCAACAAGCTTTCGCCAGGGGGCGGAAGCCATTGGAATACGTAAATCCATGGGCCAGGCAATCTGTGAATTGGCACACAATCGCATGTGATGGCGGCTGCAAAGAGCACAGAGTCACGGAACATTACTATACGCGGCAAATCCGTCTCCATCATCTCACTGGGTACGGAGCATACTTGAGCCTTACCATTCGGAGTACTATGTACACACATCCACAAGTTGCTGCAAGTAATCTGCATGCGCATGTCTCAGTTCAAGGCCTTGTTGGCTCTGCCCTCCTAGACCACAGCATAAGCCGACACGTAACTGACGCTGTTCTGGGCTGGCCGCTCCACCATCTCGCTGCGCTGGTACTGGATCACATTGAACCTCCCCTTGCCCTCATATGCCGGGTCCCTTCTCAGCTCCTCCAGCGCTGCCATCATTACTCCAATCGGGTGCCGTCCGCACACCGTGTTCTTCGTCAACGAGAGGTTGTCCACAAACGCGTCGTGGCTGCCGCTGCGGACGGCATCCATGGCCGCTTCGTCAATCAATCGGATCGTCTCGTGGATCGGGGGACCCTTGGGCTTCCCCTCCCCTTGGCGCAGGCGTGTCAACTTGGCCGGGTCGCTCGTCGGCGAGTAGACCATGTAGTCGAACCACTCGCCCCAGTGACAAAAGTCGGAGCTGACGATGAAGGCATTGTCTGGGTCCTTTATGTAGGGCACGAGGGCTTGGCCGAGCGACTTCTCCTCGACCCTGCTGTTGGAGCCAACCACAATCGGGATGATCTTGGGGAAGCCATCGGGAGAGTCAAACGTCTCCTGGCATCGGAGGTGCAGGTAGGGCATATGCATCTCCAACGAGTGCTCCTTCGTCTCCTCGGACGAAGAAAGAGTGTCGAGGCCAGCCTCGTCTTTCAGCCGCTGTACCACGGCCCGGTCCACCGTCAGGTCGCCCAGCGGGGTCGCATACTTGCCCATGCCCGAGACGGCGGCGCCTTGACGGGCTCTGACATGGTTCGGCCCCAGGACAAAGACACGCTTGGCCCGGCTGAGGTCGAGCGTCTTGTAGGCCCAGGCGGCGCAGGGGCCCGAGAATTTGTATCCTGCGTGTCTGCCAGGCGGTGCCTTGTTAGACGGCGCGATGCCCTTGATCACCCGCATTTACTTACGGAGCAATAATGACTCGGGCCGACGCGACCGGCACCGGCACGCCCTCGATCGTCTCGGGGACGTCTGCGAGGTAGTCCCTGAGCTGGGACAGTAGCACCTCGGGGTCGGCTTCATACCACCCATCGCGTGCCTTTGAAGCTGGTCTAGTCGCCATGTCGTGATGCGATGGTGAGCGAGTGTCGATGGCAAATGTAGAGATGGGCAAGCTAGCTCGAGACAAAACTAGTGTATGGTGTTGGGGCTCCCGAAGATGTAGTTTGTAGCTGTAGTCGTAGTCGTAGTCGTAGTTTATTTCAAGTTGAAGTTGAAGTTGTAGTTGTAATCAAGCTGTAGTAGCTACCTATGGATGGCTGGAGTCTTGAGACAGCCCCGCCTCGTCATGAGCGATAGGCGGGGCGGGGTAGAAAGCCACCCAATTCACAGTCTACGATGAGACGCGGACAAACCACAAGGCACAACAACAATGCGAGAAACGCGTGTAATGGAAAGGCTGATGATTGACCGACCATGCATATGCCATGGCACAATTCGAAACGCCCATGTACAAGTTTGCTTGCAGTATCCAGAGACGTCATATCTGCGAGCTTCTCCTCCTGGCTCCAGGGTGCCGACTCAAGGAGCAGCAATGCTGGAGACTGCTTGATGGAGACATTTGGACACGGCGCAGAGAGGGCATCCATCAGTCTCATCTTTCAAGCTAGACTTACCGGCGAACACTCTTGATATTAGTATTGCTATCAAGGTCTGCTATTGTCCTACGCCGGCCGGTCCCTCCCGCTTCGTGATGTGCCGTGTTGGTTCATATCGCCGCCAACTCCACCCACTCTCCACCAACCCAACCAACTGTTGGCCGTGAACTTGGCCTCAATGTTCCGTATTACACGGCATCCTTTGGTGGCCGTCGGCAGGGATGAATGTAGCACTGGGCATGGGCAGCTACGCTACGGAGTACGCCTGTAATCGGGCCTCAAGTGGTTCTCGACTCGGCCCAGTTCCTCGCTAGGCGGCCAAGGCCAAGAAGCCTACTCCGTAGGCGCTTACTCCCTCGCCATGTATGTAGTTACGGAGTATGTCTGGAATTGTTGATGTATCACTTCCTCGACGACAACTTCAATTGGGGCCTCGGCAAGTGGGGGGGAGCTGTTGGCTATCCAGGCCTGCTTAATTGCTGATGAATTGCAATGGATTGAAGCTGTTGATGCATCCAAGCAAGAGGAGCATCTGTTCTGCGCTGCTCTCTCTACACGTGGCCAAGGCCCGAGTGCCTCTAACAGCAGAGCAGAGAGAGGCCCATGCTTTTGCGGATACGTGATATTGAGTTTATGTCTTGTATCGTAGTTTTGTTGGTGCTGGCAGTGCCTGATATTATCCAACGGCTCGTGGATGCTGCTGGCTGCAGCAGTGCCAAGTACAGTACTGGCATGCCTTAGTCATACCTATCCGCCGCCTCCATGCTGCTGCGACGCTGAAGCCAACCACTCGGGTTCGCGATGCAACGGCCGTGGAGCTTGGTAGCACAGCTTGCTTGGCGGAGAGCAACTGGCTGAGAGAGCATCGCATTGCATCGAGACCGAGGCCGAGGCCGAGGCCGAGGCCGAGAACGAGAAGAGAAGAGCAGAAAAGAAAAGAGAAGGGGACCTGCCCATTGTCGACGATGCCGTGGGGCCCATCCTTGCAGGTGGATCGTGGAGCCTTGGCCGGCTCGTCGAGGCAGTTTTCCGCGATGCAACAGACCTCGATCCATTCCATCCCATCCAAGACGAGGGCAAATGGCAAGCCAAGTACTCTTCTAGACCTTGTCGACGCCTTGCTCGCCCGTTGGAATGCATTCGGTACCTGGCTGTATCCCTCCATTTGCTCCGCCAACTAGGCTCGACTACTTCAGTAGCGCATCCCGGATCCAAAGCTAGAGGCACGTTAACTAGTTGATGCCGAGAATTGACACCAAAAACTTACGCTCTAGCTCTAAGTAGCCTCGTCAAAGTTCCGGCCGGTTGCCACTTGTGACTTTGCCTTGCATCTCTCGCCATCTGCGTTGCCCTGTAGTTATTGCCTTGCCTGGCCTGGCCTGGCCCTTTTCCCCTGGTCTTTTTCTTTCCTCTTCTTATCCTCTCCTCCCGCTCTTCTCCCTCCCTTGCACTCCTTTCTCTCTCTCTCTCTCTCTCTCTCTCTCTCTCTCTCTCTCTCTTTCTCCCTCTCCTTCATCTCTTTGTTCCCCAGCATCAATTCCTCGCTTGACTGCATTTGTCCGAGACAGTTCCCCCGCTTGGCACATCTCGAGTCGCGCGTGCATACCTCTTTCCAGCTGCAGTTGCCCGAGCGCATTCCGTCATCGCCACTAGGTTCCAGCCCACGCCGAAAAATCCACGAGCCCCCGCCGCCTCTTTCTGCTCCCTTCTACACCTACATTCAACATTCAACATCCAGCATCCAACATCTACAACCACCTGCCTTACCGAGGACGGATACATTGTCGCTTCTAGTGGCCGTTGCGCATCAGCCGTCGCCATCATCATCATCATCATCATCATCATCATCATCATCATCATCGCCATCACCACCACCGCTATCTAGCTAAACGCTCTGCCCGGCGTCTCGCCCTCGCCTTCACCATGGGCCTCCTCCAGAAGATGGCGTGGTCCAAGAGCACGCGTATCAAGGTCATGATCTCCATTGACACGGCCTTTTTCCTGCTCGAACTCATCGTCGGCTTTCTCGCCCACTCCCTCGCTCTCACTGCCGATGCCTTCCATATGGTATGTACTCCTATCCCATTCCACATTCGCCCCCCCAGATCATTAACTGATACCCCACTAGTTGAACGATATCATTTCCCTCGCAATTGGTCTTTGGGCAGTTTCCGCCGCCCAAAAGGCTACCACCGACGAGTATACCTTTGGCGTATGTTCTCATCTCCATTCTATCCATGCTGGCTACCCCGGCCCTTGGCAAGTCTAACAAGTTACTAGTGGGTTCGTGCCGAAATCTTGGGAGCCTTCTTCAACGCCGTATTCCTTATCGCCCTTTGCGTTTCCATCATCCTCGAGGCCTTGACCCGATTTGTCGAGCCCCCGGAAATCAGCAACCCGCGCTTGATGCTCATTGTCGGATCTGCCGGTCTCTTCTCCAACCTCGTCGGCTTCTTTGTCCTCGGCGGCCACGGCCACGGCCACGGCGGCCATTCTCACGATCACGGCCACGACCACGACCACGCGCACGACCATGCCCACGACCACGCCCACGACCACGCACACGATGTCGAAGAGGGCCAGGCTGGCTATACAGACGATGCTGGAATTGCCAATGAGGACGGCGCCGTCGCCGATGTCCTTCCCGAAGCCGTTGTCCACCGCGTCACCAAGGGCAACCGAACCAGCACCGACAGCTCTGACAACCGCCGAATACGGTTTGGCGAGCAGCGCAACAGTAGGGACGAATCTAGCGCTGCCGCAAGCCGTGTGTCTATGCACTCGCGTGGTCGCGACCACCGTCACTCCAGCAGAAGCGGCCACTCCCGCCTGACAAGCTTCGAAGATCTTAGCATCCATCCCGCTAGCTTCAGGCAGGATATTATCGCTGCTAGCATGGCGAAGCCCGAAGAGTCGCAGAGCGAGAGTGAATCCGATTTCCGCTCCCCTCAGTACACCGAGGAAGAGGAGGCGCATGAAGAGTCGCCTCTTCTCAAGGGCGTTAAGAGAGGAAACGGCGCTATCGATGGCGACTCGCATGCGGCCCATTCTCATTCTCACAAGCACAAGTCCCGTCCTCGTCGCGATTCTAGCGTCCACCACGGCCACAACCATACTCTCCCCAAGAAGCCGGGCAAGAAGGGTCACAGTCACGACGACATGGGAATGAATGCAATGGTTCTGCACGTCATTGGTGATGCTCTGGGCAACATTGGTGTCATGGTCACTGCCCTCATCATCTGGCTTACCGACTGGCCTGGCAAGGTTTATGCCGATCCTGCCGTTTCGCTCTTTATCACGGCAATCATCCTCAAGACGTCCATTCCCCTCACCCTGGCCACTGCTAGAGTTTTGCTGCAGGCCACCCCCGAGCAGATTGATATCCAGGAGATCCGCCAGGACATGGAGGCGCTGCCTGGCGTCGTTAGTTGCCACCATATCCATGTCTGGCAGCTCTCGGACACCAAGACTGTCGCAAGCATGCACCTGCAGGTCTCGTTCCCTCTCGACTCGGACTGCGGAGAAAAGTACATGGAACTAGCCCGACGCGCCAGAAAGTGCCTGCACGGATTCGGTATTCACAGCGCAACCATCCAGCCCGAGTTCTGCCTCGACAGGAATCACCGCCAGGCCGAAGCGCAAGCGGCCCTCGCTCTTGATGGCGGATCCGACGGCCACAAGGGCGACGCTTGCCTGCTCGAATGCGTCGACGACTGCAACGGTCCAGGATGCTGTCCTGGAGATTCGTCCCAGGCATCATCCCTCCGCCGGGCCAGCGAATCATCCCACACGGGGAGCGCTTCTCACAGTCACAGTCACTAGTGGAGAGGAACGAAATGGAAGCGTCTCGTGCCTGGGTCGAATGCTGGATTTTGGCGCAGACGATAAAACAAAAACAACAGTGCTTTTCAGTGGCTACATAATTCAATAATCAAGAGGCGCCAGGCGTTGCGGGCTGTCATGGGACGCGTCGAGAGGACGGATTGGACGAGTCGGGGCGGTGTCTTGCAATGGGAGAAACGGTCAGGGGGTGTACGATAGAAGCCATTGTCGCAATAACATTTTCTTTTTGTTTTCTCGACTCTGCAACCTGTAATTAGTCCTTGTCTCCTCGTCGTGTACTCTTGCTCATGACGGGAGGGCGAGGTCAATAGCGGGATGTATTCATATCCAAAGCGTTTCCATCCATCGTACCATGCATCTTGTCATTGAAATGTTCATTGTCGAGTATTTATACATTATACAGCCCAGTATTGTCCGCAACGTCCCGTTTTAGACAGTTTGCCCCTTTGTTTCGACATGGTATAGCATAACTATGCGCATCATAATTTTGGAATCCGAACCAGCAGATTTTCCTCGTAGACTCAAGATGGAGGCGGCAGCAGATGTTCTTCTTCTCCAACTCCTTCAGGACGGAGGCGGCAGGATGAGCTCCTCGCGGGCGCCAACCTGCACGATATCCTCGGCGCCCTGCCACCAGTACTCGACGTACAAGACCTTTTGGCGGCCGGGGGCGGGGTCCCAGAAGCCGGGGAGACGGGACTTTTGGACGCCGCGAGGGATGTGGAGGGAGCCGTCGCCGGCGGGGGAGGAGTAGTCGATGAGGGCGGCGAGGGGGATGGTGACGTTTGCGACGTCGGGGCCGGAGAACTCGCCAGTGTCGTCGTCGGGGACGCCGAAGCGGGCGCTCAGGATGACGAGGCCGCCGAGGGCCATCTGGTGCTTCTCGCGGGCCTCGACGGGCTGGGCGAGGAGGGCGGTGAGGTTCCTGGCCTCGTGGCGGCGGCGGGCGGCGAGGGCCTGGCGGTGGGATGCCGAGAGGCCGGGGCGGCGCTTGGTGCGTCGCGCGCGGCGCTGGAGGTGCAGCTGGAGGGCGGCGAGGGCGGCAAAGGGGAGGGCGGCGGCCCAGAAGACGAGGCTCGAGGGGGCGAGGGCCTGGGGCGCAATGAGCAGGGGCAGGCTGAGGCGGTTGCCGAGGCGGGACCAGTAGAGGGAGAGGTGGACGCTGTGGAGGCTCATGCCGAGCTCGAGGCCGAGGCGGGAGAAGCGGCCGACGGACCAGAGGTTGCGGAGGGCCAGGTAGCGGTCCTGGAAAGGGTTGGAGCAGAGTTCGACCTCGAGCCGGGCCGACGAGGCAGAAGGCGAGGCGGTAGAGGCTGGAGACTGCAGGGGCAGGGGCAGGGGCAGGGTGAGCTCTCTGCTATATCGGACCAGTCCCGCGACCGAGTTGGGCGTGCCGACGAGGGATACGGCCCAGCTTGGTTCCCTGGACGAGTCCATGGTGTAGTCGAGGCCACGGATCCCGCTCTCGCTGCTGGGCGAGTCGAGAGGAGACGTCAGCGGCAGCAGACGGTCTGTTGCGTCAGTCTCGAACCCAAGCTCAACGCTCGAGGCCATCTTGAGCGGGAACCCGGCGCCGAGCAGGGCGGGCTGGGTGCGAGCAAAGTCGGCGACATCGAGGGACCCCATGGCCTGGCCTGTCGAGGGCGACCAGTCGCCATTGTCGACACGCATAAACGCTGTGCCGCAGGACAGCGGCTGTCTGGCGCCGAGACGTAACCGCGGCGACGCAAGAAGCTGGTCATTCGACGAGCCAACGGCAGCCTCGATGATGGTCGGGCTCGCAGCTCCGGGGAGGGAGATGTGGTGGTGGATGTGAGTGCTGGCAGAGAGCTGGGGGAAGACGTTGGCCTCGGCCTCGACAGCAGTCTTGACCCATCGGATCCCGTCCGGCGCAGACTCGGGGCAGCGGTTGATGATGTCCTGCCTGAAGCGCAACGTCACAAAGGGCGCGAGTCTATTCCCGGCGAGCTGGAGTAGCTGCTGTCTCGACATGGGCAGGGGGAAGAGAGGCTGGTAGCGGTCTCGCGACAGCGAGGCGGGCATCTGGGAGGCATCTCCAGCGACGCCATAGACGGAGCCCGACACTGCGAGGGTGGGCGTGGCCAGCTCAATGGTGGGCGATGGCTTCTCGGCCGCCTTGGAAGATGTGAGCTGCTGAAGCTGCGAGACGTGTGGCTGGACGAGCTTGCGCAGCGCAGGCAGATGGACCACGGCCGTCTGGCTCAGCGCAAAGTCCAGCAGCCGCTGTCCCGGGCCATGAGCGGCCGCTCCCGAAGCGTCGAGCCGGATGCCCAAGTCGGAGCTGGTCCGGATGCTACTCCGGATCCTGTGGCGCACCGCATCCCGGAACGCCGCCTCGTAAGAAGCACCGTTGGCGAGCGTCTTCTCGTAGTTGTCGTTGTCGTCTTCGTCTCCGTCTTCGTCCTCGCCTTGGCCATCCTCGTCGCTCAGGAACTGATCGAGGTCGTAGCGGGCCCGTTGGGCAGGGTCTATGAGGGCCTCAAAGGCTTCTTGTGCGCGGAGGAATTGACGGCGGGCGAGGGGCCGGAGGTGCTCGGGGTAGCTTTCCGGGTAGAAGAGGAGGAAGAGACGGTGGTAGGCTCGACGGATCTGGTCAGGCTCGAGACGGGCGGCGTTGTCGCGGGGCAGGCAGAGCAGATGGTAGTAGTCCGAGTAGAGCTCCGAGGGGGTGACGCCGGGAGAGGCCGAGTCGTCTGCGCCGAAGCCGTCGGCGGAACCAGCGGCGAGGATGGCTTCCAGCTCGGCGTCGGCATCGGGTTCGCCCAGTTCCGAGGCGGCCGTGGTGAAGCGCGAGTAGACGGAGCTGGCGTCGTCGTCCCACAGCTCGTACTCTTGGCGAGTGGCGGCGAACTGCTCGTTGAGAGAGTAGCGAGACGGCGGAGCCCGCAGAGAGTGTCGCGGCGATGGCAACGGCGAGGGCGAGTACAAGTTGGAGGTTGAAGGTTGGCGGAGGTCGTCGAGGCCGGCCGAGGAGCGGACCGACGGAGCCCGGGAGACGGCGTGGGAGCCGGGGCGGACCCGAGGAATGCGGAGGCTGCCGTGGTGGCTGCCGTGATGGCCGGAAGGGTCAGCCATGATGATCCGGAGCAGGCGAGGTTGAGCAAGATGTCGACGACAGGGACAAGATGGTGAGAAGCTCAAGCTGGAGGGGGGAGGGAGAGGAAGCAAACGGCGGTGTCGGTGATGCCGAGAGCTCTTGTCTATGTCTATGTCTATGTCTACACCACGGCCCCAGGCTTGGTAACTCGACAATGTAAGCCAAACATTAAGCCCCAACAAGTCGAGTCCATCCACGCTCGTTCCCTCGGCCGCAACTCGCCAATCATGACATCCATGGGCTTGAGCTGGATGGATGTTAATAGACGATGCTTCATGCACGGGCGATGCAGGATGCAGGGGTTGGTTGACGTTAGGTTGCTGTAGGTTAGCCTGCAAGATCCACCACGTCCCCTAACGTCCCCTAAAGACGCCCGTAGCAGCCGCTGAAAAAAACCACTGCTGGCGGGGTCGTCGAGTTTGCATGAAAAACAAACCCCTGTTCCCATGAGGGCCTGAGCCAGGATGGGATGAACCCATGATGATGCATCATTGCCAGAACATCAATACTAGATGGCCATGCTTTGGCGAGTATCTCAATGTTGTTCCAGTGTCAGTTCAACAGTACCCAATGGCCAAGACCTCAGTCTTTCTGCTGCAAATCGCTTGTTTCATCTACTGTAGCGAAAGCAGCCTCACCATGATGGCGTGCGTCGTTGCTCCAGATTGACTAATGCAGTGTAGTCGCACGCCTTGACTCACGACCCAACTTGGTCAATTCCCTCCGTCCGCCTCATTCTTCCATCTCGTGGCACGCGTCAAGGGTTGTTGTTGTTGTTGTTGTTGGGCCCATAGCAAGATGGGATAAGATTCAAATGTGGATGCAGCCTCGTTGAAAAAGCTCGCTCCATACAGCAGCAGTTAATACGTGTATACCAACTTTCAAAGGACCTCTCATACTGCAAGACACCAACGAGACTCACGTTACTGTCTAAATCGCCATGTAGCATACTACGCCGATCCAAATATTGGCACTGCTAGTCGCCGGTTGACTGTTGCCTGTAAACGAGCAGTAACACTGTCATTGACAAGCGCCATGGCAAGCTGGACGTTGGGGTAATGTGGTGAATGGAGATACTACTATACAGAAGAAGTCTGAAAATATAATAACACTGTAATTACAATAATGCAGTTCTTCTTGTCCTAGATCATCAAGAATTTGCCCTTTCTCACACTACTATGCTCCCCAGGTCTTCTGTGGTAGTGCCTCGAGACCGAGAGAGGTCGGCATCCATGCAGTTCATGATTCCAAGGGATCAACGAGGGGGCTTAATCATGAGATGGCAGCCGAAAGGTCTCTGATTGAGCAACAAGAAGATGCTTGAACCCTCATGAATCTTGAATGCCAGGTTAGGGAGTATTCACAACAAGGAAACTCTTGCCATTGTCCAGTGCTGTGATGGGGGTAGTGAGTTTCCATGCCCAGTTGCCAAACGATGGTATCCCAAGACCTGGCCCAACTTTGCGGCCAAGACACGAACACGATGATTTAACGAATAGATATGGGATACGGTACGACGACCAAGTATCTGAGAGTAAAGCTCCGAGTTCATTGCTCAAGACAATGTGCCCACGTTTCTCAAGCTCCGTCGTAATGTCAACGGCTCATCTCCTGGACAGGTTGTCTACGGTACGTTGCAAAGAAATAGACAATCACATCTAAAAGACCTAAGATGATGGGCAGTTGTATTGCTAAACTATAAGTAAGTATTGACCTCTCTGTCTGACGTATATATCAGGACAACTCCTAACATCTAGATTAGATCAGGATAGGGTCTATAATCTACTAGCTAGGATATGGATATCATCGTACATTCTGCAACGCCGCTGTACAGAAGAAGGGGACTCGATCAATATTGGAGGTCAGAGACCTCCATGACCTCCACAGTGTCGTGGTGGATGTATATGCCGACCGTTCTCTTCTCAATCCCCACGAGTCCTTGACTTGGCTGTAGCTGACGACTCGGTCAGTTCAAAAGCGTGCTAATCGGACCAAACGACTGCGAGCAGCTCGCTCATCAGCGACGAGAAAACCTTGATCCATTCCGTACCCTCCCCGTATGGCTACGATAGCTTGAGAATATCGGCGAAACTAAATGGTCCTAGGTGACGATCCAACCCGAGCCGCGCAATGAAGATATTTGGCGACTCCTTGGCATGGCGTGTCACGGAAAACTCGACTCCCAGTTGCTGCTTCTCGCTCTCCTTATTTGCTAATAGGCGAGTGAGTCCAACTACCGGAAGTCCTTGTGCGCCCGGTTTCGACTTAAAGTAGAATCTTGATCTCTGCTGCAACTCGAAGCTCTCTAGATGGTGACTTCGGTGAATCCTATTGGTAGTGGATTCCCATAAGACGCGATATGTGATGGTACCGCAGCCTTTGTACCAAAACACTTGTCACATTCAATGCATTGGGATCCGGGCGTGGCTTGTCCAGAAAAGCGTATGAGGTATCGTCAATAGGCGGATTCTAAAGGGTTGGGGTTAGGTCTCGGTGTATCAAACGGGCCAACTGGTACACCCAGGAACTCAAAAGAACAGAGCGTCTCCTCTCAACCGACTCACTTATAGGTCCTGGAGATGAGTATCTGCAGTGCATGCAACGAAACGGTGTGAAGGGGAGTGCATGAGTGATTCATCACAAGTTAGGAGCCGTCTTTTCAGATATAATTAGCAGTCTTTATAGCTTCTGCGACCACCATTTCCTCGACAACCTCGCAAATCATCATCGCAGCATGGAACCGACAGTGCCAGAAAGCTGGGAGAAGCAAGCTTTTGGAGCAGGTCTGTTGGCATTTTCACAGTTGCATACCGCAATTCTTGAAGTTTCTCATGTACGTTTTGATACTTGACAAGCTGGGTTCTCCAGACCTCGTCTATAGTATGTTGCAAAGAACTGGATAACTCCAGGGCAGACGTATAATATCTAAAATAATAGGTAGTTTTAGTACTGGCCAATGTGTGAGTAATTACATATTCATCCAACATATCCATCAAAGAACACCTAGTCTTTCCATATAGGTCATCATAGGGTCCATCTACCATCTATTGGTGGGATGGTACAGTCCGAGTACAGCAAGGAGACTCATCTTTCATTTTTCAACCTCACCGTAAAGTGGCTCAGACGCAATATCCATCGAAGGCAGCGGGTTTGTTTGTGAGTTCTGGATCCTCAAAGAGAGAGCCCGCGAATCTCAACCAACAACACCCAGAGCATGCCAACCACAACAACAGCTCACCAGAGTAGAGCACATCCAACGAACCAACGGCGAACTCGAAAGGTATCAGACGGCAACAGCGGAAGAGCTGGGAGCCGGGACTGCCAGAAGGAGTAGACCTAGTAAGCGGCCAGCCCTACCATGCACATCAATCACTCGATGATTCTCGAAAGAGGAGCCAGGGTCAGCGCTTGGAAACGACAACAGCCCATGTACCGCCAGCTCGGGCATCACGAGTCAAGGGCGGCCATAGTCGCCGAGGCAGGGATAGTCGGCGGCGAATACAACCCACACACACCATGGCCGCGGCATCCCATTCTGGCAGCTCAGCTCAAAGAAGCACCCAATCTCGAGGGGATGCATTGGAGCCACGACAGCCCAGCATGTTCGCAGCGCATGAACCAGAGGCCCAATCACGTCGATGAACGGGGCCAGATCTGGCACCATCTCGGTCGTTAGCCGCGCCGGGACGGGACGTGGGCGCGTTGACAGCCTTGGATATTAAGCCAACTAGTAGACAGCCAGCCCAGCAGACATTCATGCACGCGCACCCGTGGTAATGGGTCTTTGGCCGCGTCAGGCTGCGGCGCATGGACACACAGAGACACATTTGCTCGCTCGCGCAAAGTGCTGGTTGGTGTTGTAGCTTGTCCAGAAGCCATGGTCGGTTTGTCTGGCAATCCGGCCTGGCCTCAGCTTTGCGAAGAACACGGCCCCCCCCCCCCCCCCC
>QUZG01000096.1:0-128212 GCA_003693545.1 Pseudonectria buxi | reverse complement strand
CCCCCCCCCCCCCCCCGGCATGAGGCGGAGATGAGCACAGCCACGGCGAGCCAGACCGAAGATGCAGAGAAAAGATGGAGACAAGCAACCAGGACCAAAGTGACGGAATTGTTTCTCTCTTCTGCCGGCTATGGCTCCCGCTGCTAAGACGGCATCTCAGTGCCGACGAGAATCCCCACTGTGATTGCAGTGCTGCTGCTGTGATGGCCTCATTTGACGGCTCGAGGTGCCAAGCGCCGCGATGGAGATTCGTCCATGGCTGCAGGGGCGAGCACTACTGTTATCGCTGGGCTAAGGCAGCCTAGTGGATCGCTATGGGAGGGATCAGCACCGTCGCATCGTGAAACCATCCAACCACTTCCGGGCTGACTTACAAGGCTTGAGCTTGCATGGCACGGATCTCCATGCACAAGGCACTTTGGGGCAGAAGGGCTGAGTCAATGGAAGGATTTTAAAGACATGACTACCTAGGTAGCCAAGGTAGGTATAAACATAGAAGTCTCATATATTAGGGCCACATCTCGCTGCAAGTCGAGCATAGCTTCGGCGTAGCTTCACCGTTGCTTGCTCCTCAACACCTTGACCAACATCGTCGCCGCCTTCACAATGGCACTGCTCCCCGAAGAAAGATATTGGGTTGGACGCCTCGTGCTCATGATTCCAACCACCGTCTGCGCCCTTGGTCTCTTCGTCCTCGCCCTTGTCAGATGCCACCGTCGCAACGATCCCGCCCGCACTGCATTCTCCTACTTCAAGGTCGCCCTGGGCTTCTTCTCCCTGTGAGTACATCTTCCAAAACCCCATATCCCAGCTTTTGCTAAACATTGTTGCCAAAACAGTTATTGCCTACTCAGCACCCTGACTTATGTCCTCGGCTTTGTCTACACCCGCGTCACATTTTATGATCCCAACGTCCAGGAAGCCGTCATGGATGCTAGTCAATACCTTGGCTACATAGCGCAAATCTTCTACTACATCGCCGATGTACTCATCTTCCTCGCCCTCGTCCGCCTTAGCAGCGCCATCATCCTTGTGCGCTCTTCTGCTCCCGACCCGCTCGCCAAGAGACTCAAGCTCGCCTCCAACATCATGGCCGTCATCATCTTGGCCCTTGCCCTTGCCGTCTTTGCCTTGGAGATTCACATCTATGTTGCCGCAAATCGCTACTACGGGCTGGAGCAGAGGCAACTTGACTTTTCATACACTGTTCTCATCTTCGTTCTGTCGCTCATGGTGCTGGCCAGAGCCATTGGAGTCAAGTCCGGCGGCCAAGCCCAGAATCACGTCTCCTCGGTAAGCCAGCCCCCCCTCGGCGCTGCCATCCAGTTGCAAGTACTAACTGATGGGAACTCTAGGCCTCGACCATCTTGACCGCGTGCTCGGCCCTGTGGCTCGTACGCACCCTCTACCAACTCATCATATTGGCCACCTTTAGCTATCTGGGCAATATGTACAGCGAGAATAAACCCACGCCCGGTCCCTATCTGCAGATTCTCCAGTTCTTCTTCTCAGTCCTGCCCCAGTTTGTCCTTTTGTTCCTCCTCTTCGTGCTCGGTTGCAGGAAGAGCAACGGCCTGTGGTCCACCGAGCAGCCCTTTAAAGACGATAACGCTGCCCAACAGACCCCATGGGGCTACGGTTACCCCGAGATGCAAACTACCGAGTCGCAGCAATACCAGAACCAACAGCCCATTCAGGGCCCTCATGAAACATACGGATCACCGCCTCATTCGGAATTACCCACGCCTTGGAATCGCGCCGACGGGACAAAGGCTCAGGCCACAAACGGGACGTTTACATATCCTCATGAAAGATGAGATGTGTTGGTTGATCTGCGATGGATAGACACACCGAGAAGAAGAGGGACGTTTTAGAAAGGGTTTCCTTACATGTTACGATATCATGTACATCTATGATCTATGTGAAGCTTCTGCTTTCTGAGTGTATGAATATACGCATGATGGTACCGATACAGGCACGCCTTGTCCCAAATAACTCGAGACTGATGCTGTTCTCTAATAATCCACACATACGAGTAATGGCAAACATGCTAATCAATCCACATCCGAGAATTCAGATGGGGCCACGTACGGCCCATCATCGCCCATGGTTCCCGTCACAAACCTGGTCGAGTCAGTATGGTCAGTCGCTGGTGCCGGATCAATCAACTTACTTGGTGTGACTACCCCTGGCAGCTAGCTGTCCTTTGCTGTTGGTAAAGGTCACTGTTGTGAAGGCGAGAGTCTTGCCAACTTTTGTCTGGTTAGAATGTAGTTGAGAGGTGCGTTGGTCTGGGTGCCATCTCACTCTTATCCAGAATTGCAGTGCCTTTGAGGGTATCGCCGGCCTTCCCGCCGGGGCTCAGATACGTGACTATCATGGGTCAGCAGCAGAGCTTGGATACACCGCTAAGTGATATGACGTGGAGGGAAATGTTCATACCATTGAGGTCTGTCGACACTCCCGTCGCAAAGCGGCCCGATGAGGCAACAGCGAGTGATCCGCCCAGGTCAACCATGCTAGCGATGGTGCCGCCGTGAATGGTTTGAAGACGGTTCTGATCCAAGTGTTAGGTCACGGATGCAATCAAGAGCCCATGATGAAACTCACCGTATGCTCCGCTTGAATATCCAACTCAAAGTCAACTCTGCCTTGGGCCGCACTCATGATGCGAAACTACCGAGGCAGTGGTTAGCGGCAAAGAACTTGAGCCCCGCGACAATATGCATCGTACATGCTTTCCCAATAGCCTATAAGCAGCACCCATGTTAGCGAAATTGAATCAAATCTTCAGCCGATATTGCACGTCAACGCACGTTGGCTCCAAACCAGACTCGACCATGAATGAGCGCATCACCTTGAAACGGCATCGACGTCAGTAACGAGCTCGCGGGGAGCCATTGGGAGCGAGCGTGGGACGGACCGCCTTAGTGAAGTGCGTAGGAGAAAGCTTCTTGGCCATCTTGACTACTTAGAGGGCTTCTTCAGGGGCTGAATCGAGTTTCAAAGGTTGAAGTTGCAACAATGTGCTCTCCAGACTTCCCCAGATCCTTACTATCGATAGCGTGCAACGCCTGGGATGCCGAGGTGAGCAGGCCCCACTCGGCAGCTGCCGGGCACCTGGCAAGAACGGCTTCTCTGACGTAGGTAATTATCCGAGTCTTTTCCGACTTGTGCTTCTGCCTCTAAACTCAGATCCCAGCAGAACTAGACTTGCACTTGGACGAGTTTCACGACAATCAGTGTTGCTTCATCGTTGACTCTTTCAGAGCAACGCTCCCATATTCTCTCCTTCTTTCCCTTCTTCTTCTTCTTCTTCTTCTTCTTCTTCTCCCAGCTGGCCAAGACTTACAGTCCAGCCCCAAACAGCGTCGCATGAGCTTGCCATTCGCCCTTGTCCATGACCATGAGATAGCATCCCGCCATCTATTCTGACTGACTGATTGTGCCCCCGTCGCCCAACATGTCAGTCACGCCGACTCTCCAGCTGGCCGAGTATCTCGAGAAGCTGCCTGGTACCACGTTCAGAAAGCTGTACCAGCAGCCTTCGACGGCCTTTGCCATCTTCCGCCGCATGCTGCCGCACTTGGGTACGTCCGCCGCGCCTCCATCTCCAGCCCAGCGCGCAGTACTGACTCTGTGGCCTCGTAGCCAAAACCTTTGTCATGCGCATACTCTACATGCCCAGGCCGATTCTTCTCAGCGACCTCGATGACTGGGTCAAACCAAGTGCCAAACGGTACGGTCCGACCTTGCGGCATCCGCTGCCGACCTGCCTTTCAGCTCTCTGACACCATCTTTAGGGAAAAGGACAAGGCGCTCGCGATCCTGCGCGTCCTCCACATTGTCCAGATCAGTGCCCCCTCGAAAGAACGGCCGCAGGAGATGCAGTTGACGACAAACTTCAAGTCGTCGCTGCGCCTCGCCCTCTCTGGTGGCGGCTCCCACAACTCCTTTGGCGTGCCCTCGACCCTGTCGATCCCTCCCGAGATCGACATTTCCTTCCTCGACCGGTACGCGCGCAAGAAGTGGGAGGATATTCTGCACTTTGTCGTGTCCAGCGTCGGCTTCAAGAGCGTTGGCGACGTCTCCGGACCGAATAAGAGCGTAAAGGAGCTGCTCGTCGCCGGCCGGCTGGTGGACCGTCGCCCCAACGGCACCGTTGGAATTACCCAGGCCGGCTTCACGTTCCTGCTGCAAGAAGCCAACGCACAGGTTTGGACGCTGCTGCTTCTGTGGCTCGAGGCCATGGATAACAACCGAGAGGCTGGCCTCGAGGCCACCGACATGCTGTCCTTTCTCTTCGTCCTCGCCAGCATGGAGCTTGGCCGTGCCTACGACACAAACGCTCTGACGGAGCAGCGTAAGAATATGCTGCCGTCGCTCGTCGACTTTGGCCTCATTTATATCCCCAACCATAAGCGCTCCATGTTCTTCCCGACCCGCCTCGCCACCACCCTTACCAGCGCCGGCAACAGCTTGCGATCCATTAGCGACGGCGTCGCAGCCGCCACCGCCGCCGCATTGAATCCCACCCAGTCCAACCCCACGGGCAGCACCGACCAAAAGGGCAGCGTCATTGTCGAGACCAACTACCGCATCTACGCATACACCCAGTCGACGCTCCAGATTGCCGTCCTCGCCCTCTTCTGCAACCTCAAGATGCGCTTCCCGGACATGGTTGCCGGCCGGCTCTCGCGCCAGTCCATCCGCCAGGCCATCAACTTTGGCATCACCGCCGAGCAAATCATTTCGTACCTGGCTGCCCACGCCCACGACCAGATGCACCGCACCGCCGTCCTCACCAATAAGCCCGTCCTGCCCCCGACCGTCGTCGACCAGATCCGCCTCTGGCAGCTCGAAAACGAGCGCATGAAGACGACGAGCGGCTTCCTCTTCAAGGACTTTGAGGACCACCGCGAGTACATGGCCGTCGCCGGCTTCGCCGAGGAGGTTGGCGTCCTTGTCTGGCGCAACGACGTCAACGGCATGTTCTTTGCCAGCAAGCACGAGCAGATCCGGGACTACCTACGAATTAGAAAGAAGTCGGAGTAGGGTTGGCACATGAGCACGTACACGGACAGCAGCAATGGCGTTTTGGGGCGTTTGGAACGACATGATCAAGGCATCGATGCATCAGTATCAGATGGGTTATTGGGCCCAGCCAATGGGTATGTATAAAAAAAAAAGCAGCCTGTCGTTTTGGCTTTATAAAAGATTATGATTATACACGCGTGGACATTTACACATGATACCAAGGCCGCATGAGCATGCACCTGGTGTTCCTATACCCTAGTACCAAACGCCTCGGTACTATGCCAATACTCCATGCCTTTTTGAAACAATAATCAAGCAGACGCCGCCCTTGCCCCCCCCCCAAAAAAAACCATTATCCCACAATCTCCGTCTGAGAGTATACTTGGGTTCTGTCAGACACTCTACAAGGTATACAGAATTAAAAGGTAGTACAGCCACCAAAAACGTGGTCTTTTCAACATGTAAAAGCAGGCAAATCGTTGGCCTTTGCGATAACGCGTCACTAACGGGTTCGTCGGCTGGCTTGGGCTGCGGTGCCCGCCTTGACCTCGGATGCCTTTCTCGCGTGGCGAAGGTTGGACGTCTCCCGCAAGCCTTGCTGCGCACGCTTCTCGCTCTTTCGTGCGCCTCCAAAGATTCGCGTCATCAGTCCCTTTTCTTCCATACAGCCTCCCTCGGGGAGCAAGGCTGGCCGGCCATTGCGGCGCGCATATGCCTGTTGCCAATCGTACAACGACCTCCGTGCGTCTTGGGTCGTACAGAGACTGGCCAGGTACGCAAATACCCGACGGCATCGAACGTCCTCGTCACTTGGCGGAGTGGTACGGCCTTTGGCGTGTGTCAAGCTCGCGAGGGCTGATGTGGTTGATGAGTGAGTGAGATGACTAGAGCGGGAGTTTGACGCCTTTGCCGGATATCGATCTGGAGTGGAGCCTTTGCCTTTGGGAAGAGGCTCAACAGGAGTCGACGGCAACTCAACGGGCTCATCGCCAAAGGCATCTGTCGAGAAGCGATCATGCAGGGCCAGGAAACGGCCAGACCAATACGCCGAGGGTTGGGCTGTGACGATGTGGTCAGGGTGGGGCTCCACGTCGGCCATGCTATTCGCCTGTGGTTGCGGTTCGGTTGGACTCGAGATATTCAGGCGAGAGCCCAATTGCAACGACATGCGTGGCACAACACGAGGCTGTGGAGAGCTCGGCAGTACCTCCCTGCGTGTTGGTGACGTGTTTGTCCTCCGTAAGGAATGGGGTTGAGGGCAGGAGTTGAATTTTCGTGTAGCCAAGGACGGTCTAGCAATGGACGTTGTCAAGTCTTGCAGGATACCGGCAGTCTCCGATTTTGGCAGTTGGCCATAGATCAAGGGCGCGGGCCTGGGTTTCTTTGGCTCCAGAACGTCGAAGCTGTCGGGAGGTGTGTTTTCATCCTGCACTGGGGCGGCCTGGAGACGGGGGAAGAAGTCGCAAGTTGCACTGCTAGGGAGCTTTGGGCCGGGAATGGGTTCTTCAAAGGTCGTGTCAAGCTGTCTAGCCGGATTCGGGATCGAAGCTTTAGACTTTGGCGTGGCGTTGACGACGGAGTGGAATAGTGTTGGATTGCTGTTTAATGGGCCTTGCATGTGAGGGCTTGCCGTCATGGGCCTTGCCGACATGGGCCTGGTCGTCGTCGGGGTCGTGGTTGGCGTCGTCGTCGGGGTCGTGTGCTTTGCTGCATCGTCGTCGTCTTCCCTTTCCGTCTCGGAGAATGACTCGGGTGAGGCGCAATCATTGATGCCGGGGACAATGATAAAAGTCTGGCTTCTGGTGAAATCGGGACCCCTTGAGTTTTTGACGGGCCCAATCGGGCCCGAGATGACGAGGCGCCTCCGCTGGTTGAGGACGGCCGACTTGGCGGGGGTTGGTAGGCGCGAGGTGGAATGGGCCTTTGGTGTTTTGAAAGCTCTCCCGATTTCCATGGTCTCTCGGCAAAGGCAGTTGGAACGTTGTAGCGACAGCACCGTACAGTTGGCAGTGGTATAGTATAGTATAGTAGACGAGTCTGGGCCGTAGTGGAGAATGGATTGGTATTTGAAGAAAAGGCAGTGAGTGCTGGGCCGTCTTTATTGGGGCCAAGCAAGAATGGACAAAGCTCGACTGGGTCGCAGAGATGAGGCGCTAACAAAGAGGGTACAACGTTCGGAATAAAGACAAAAATCGGGTCAAAGAAATGAATGGCAAAGCTGCGTGCGAAGGGAGCGGCCGGGCAAGGCGACGCCGAGGCAGGAATGGCAAGCCTTGGAGCGACAATGGCGGGTGCAAGGATCCAGGTCTTTCTTGGTCGTGGTCAGTGAGGCGAACGCGACTATGCGTCCAATATCAAAGAGTTGGGCTGGGGGCCACTGGCATTGGGTTGTGAGGTCAGTGCGTGCTCAGTGCTCAGTGTTCAGTCACTGTTGAGCAGCCATGCTGTGTTGTGACGTCGCTGGAGGAGACGCGACGACGAGAACGAGACTGTGATGATTGGGTTGGGCTGGCTTCGCTTCTGTTGGCTTCTGTTGTGTTGTGTTGTGTTGTGTTGTGTTGTGCCGGGTTGTGTTTACAGCAAAGCAAAGAAACGTCGCAGACTGTTTGTCACTTGGCAATGCATCAGCCAGCTGCTCCCGGCTGCCAGCTGCTACATAGTTGCCAGCTGCCAGCTGCCAGCTCCGACTCGAGGCAGGACCGATGGGCTAATACGACTTGCCAGCTGCTGTCAGCTGCTCCCAGTAGCACCGCATTATCTCGTTGTGATTAGTATGGATTCTATCATGATCCCCTCCATCACGTTTGTCTAACTGAAACACGACCTATTTCCTTGCCATCCCTCTTGACTCGACTCCGTGTGCCCTCACCGAGAAAACCATCAGCATCAGCCACTGGCGGCGTTTGCATCCTCCCGCTCCGCCGCGTCATTGTCCTCGTCCCAACCGTCTATCCGGAACTTGAACTCGACATCGCCCTCGCCTCGAGGCACTGGGTTCCCGTTGCCGTCCCAAAGCGCCCGCTCCACCATTGTCACGTTGCCCTCCCAATCCACCAAGACGATGGTTTGCCGCTGTGTACCGTACAGTCCTTTTTCGAAGCCCATGATGGGGCTGGGACCCAGGGCCGGCCGGCTCTCCACCATGAGGCTCTCGGCCGCCTTCTGATCGTCCGTGGCCCATTCTCCGCTGCCTTGGGACATGGCGTCCTGCATCTCGCGCTGGTGCACCTCGTCGCCGATAGGTGGGATAAAGATGCTGTACTTGAGCTGCTTGATGTAGTCGGCCAAGCTGGTGTCGCCCTGTCGGGGCGGCAGGGTATCCGTGTCGAGCACCGAGAACAGGCTGCCTATTAGTTCCTTTTGGCTCGCCTTTTCTGAAACAGCCCCGCCGACAACATCGTTGAGAAGCTTCTTTCCCGTCATGACCTTGGGCCATTCTCCCGATGTCATTGCTGGGTCAAATACCGCGTTGGATAGTGCCCACGTCTCTCCTCGGTGCAGGCCCACGATGGGCACATCCTCGGCGTTGCCAGCCCGGTTGCTGACAATGGCAATGCCCTCGCTCTTCTTTCTCAGTTTGGCGCACACCATGGAAAACCCGCCGACACCTCGGACACCGTCATCCTTGACCAGCTGGTGAACGCCGTCCCTTATTCCCAACTCGGGCGATGCTCCCAACCAAGCCGTCGGCATGCCGCCCCGGCTCCTGAGGCCGTGGACCGGGTGTTGGAAATCCACGGGGTTGGTCTCCCGGTAATTGGTTAGCACCGCCAAGAAGCCGTCTTTGGAGAGTCCCAGCCACGTGCCCTTTTCGGCGCGCTGCAAGTCTCGGGCAGACAAGATCTGGCGCCCCGATTCATGGGTCCACCAGTGCGGCCGTGACGTTGGCCGCAGGATGTACTCGTCCCGGTTGTCAATGAGGATCAGCGCATAGTCCGGGTGCGACGTTGTGAAGAGCACGATACACATTGCGTTTGTGATGAGCCTTACTTTTTTATGCGGTTGCGGTATGTACGGATGCCTGCAATGAGTAGGGAGGTTCGTTTGCCAGCGAGAGACAAGGAGAGGTGACTGATAACAATGCAGAGTGGACTCGATCCGTTACGTGGCGGTCGGGCATTGACGACGAGGATGGTGGGGTCAACGGTCGGCTTTTAAGCTTATGTTGCACCACGAGAATCGACTCAACTCGGGTCATGTAGTTGTCCAAGACTAGAATGCGTTTGTCATCCTGCATTTAGTAGATGGCAGCCTCGGCAATGTGTACGTCCTGCTGAGCCAATGACGCCAGTGAGAGAGACCCCGGTTCCAGCCGCTCACTGTAGCAGGGTAGTAGAGGGCCTCAGATGCCGCCACTGTGGTGAGCTTCTCCCACGCTGCACCGAGTTCCGGAAAAGGGCTGCCGACGATCCGTCCAAGCTCGTCTGGCGACGCTCTCAGCTGATGGATTCCCTTGAGAATCCGAGTCTAGACAAGACTAAGGCGCAAAGGGGTGCTTTGGCAGTCTTGCCTGAGCGGTGCGACTGCCCCCTTCGATATCTACGAACGAGCATCCGCCCTTGCTGCCCATGCAGTGCGCGCACCGCAGCGTACCTATCTTTCCGGGCCCAGAGCCAAAGTTGCGGGCGATGAGGCATCGGCCAGGCTTGACCGTGCAGCTGCCGCAAGGAGTGGTTGCCTGCACGCCGTGTTCATTCGTTACAAGCATGTGCCACGTCCTGTGGCATGCCTTGCTTTTGTAGGGAACCCATTTGCCGCATATATGGCACAAGCTCCGCCCGTCAGGGTCCTCTGGGGTGGCTGTGGCAGAGCCCGGGGCCGGAGCCGCCGCCTGAGTCGGAGCGAATACAGGAGCAAATACAGGGGCAAATACCGGAGCAAATACAGGAGCGAATCCCGGAGCCGTAGCCGGAGCCGTAGTCGAAGTCGGAGCAGGAATGGGAGCCGGAGCCGGAGCCGGAGCTGGAGCGGAAGCCGGAGCCGGAGCGGGAGGCGGAGTCGGAGCCGGAGCCGTAGTCGGAGCGAATACAGGAGCGAATTGCGGAGTGAATACCGGAGCGAATACCGGAGCGAATGCAGGAGCCAGAGCCGGAGCGGGCATGAGGGCAGGAGCAGGGAGAAGAGGAAAAGCCGAGGTGGCAGCCAGGCCGGGGGCAGAATGATCAACGCTTGGGTTGATCGGGTTAAGAATATCCTCGATGGGAGCACAACCCTTGCTCCGGCCGATGATGTAGTTGATCTTGAGCTTATTCATGCTGTCCTTGGTATAAGGCATAAAGGTGATGTGTTGTTGGTGAAAGATTGGTATGAGAAGCGATGATGAGAATGCTTGGGCGCAAAAAGGAACAGAGCGGCAGTGAAGCCCTTTCTATAGTAATTCCTGTCAAATTCTATCCCAAGAAGGAGCAGCAAGGTTGGCCAAGGCCATCGGAGATGCCTCTGAAGCTTTGTTGTGCGTGTGTGTGTCTACCGTACGCTGCGGAGATACAGACAGCCACGAAGCGGACCTCAAAGGCGCAGGATGACAGGGCATGTTGTTGCTAAGCTTTGCGTAGACATCGATGCCCGTCTTCCTGACTTTGCCGTCAGAATAAGTCTTGTTGTTATTAGATGGATCAGCACAGAATTTCATAACCCATTAGGTACAGTGACGTTGCAAAATAAACGACAACTAACGACATCCAAGCTAGGAGACTGTAAATCTTATGATGATCTATATGATGATATCAGGGGTTATTCCAAGAGAACAAATAGATAAATCTATTGTCATCTAGGTATAGTTTAGTAGCATAATTACCCATCATCTTCCGTCGTTTAGGTAGGTCTCCTCAAAGTCCTCTTCTTTGCAACGTACTGTAGCATGTGGGGAACTACCGGCTGTCTGACAAGGTCAGAGACGGCATTGCAAATCCCGGGACGCTGTCTGCGCTGGATACTCTTGTGGCTTGACCTTGTTGTAATCTACAGCGCAGTTCTCAGGCCAGCGTAGGCTGGCTGATGTCAACCTCGCGTGTGCTGCTCTTCCTTTGGGCGGTGATGGCCTTGCCCTTCTGGAGGGTTTGGCCATCGAGTAGATGACTCTTGACCAGAGATTTAAGTGGAAGTAAACGATAAAACAACCATGTTCATTTAGCAACTTTGTTGTGCTCTTGGCCGCAGGGCTTACGTATCATGGCAGTAGGAAAGATGGTAAGGGCAACTCGTTTTACTCTGTCGTTGCCGTCGGAGATGGCATGTACGTAGTGATGATACCCACGAAAAGCGGAGAGGGCCTTGCAACAGTGGGAAGAGGCGCAAAACCAAATGTTTAACTCGCTATGCCATGGTTTCTGGCCGAGTACAGCGAGAGGTCGTATGGATGGGAATGACTCCATCGTGGAAAAGCTTGGGTATCTCCAAGGGCGTCGTCGTCGATGATTTAAACTCTTACTCGACCGTTGCCAAGCGTTGGGGGCAAAACGTTGGGTCGGTACCGCTACAGCCAATGCAGTAAAAGGGCCGTGGCTTTGCATGAGAGTCATGATAGAGTTATTCCAGGCAGGCAAGAGTTGTGAGGCTTGACATGTCTTGGCCGGCCCCGTTTCTCCATTTCCGCATCGCTACCCTGCACCCTTCTTTGTGAACTGATTTGTTCGCATCGACCTAAACACTCTGGGGATTCGAATCGATGTGTTCAGCGTGTGCTTTTTTGTTGCGGACTGGTTTGCTTTTGTCTGCTTTCCTTTGTTTTCTGGGGAGGTTTGGAGTATCGAGGTTGCTAAAGAAGATTCATCAATGCATCAAGTCAAACTGCCAGTGGACGACGGTTAATCAGAAAAAGGTTGTGGATCTGCCACACAATGTAGATTTGGTCTTGTTTCTCATAATAGACCTGTTTGAAGCGATACATATTCGCCACCGGGCAGACTTGTCACCATCCAGGACCCAGTGCGAGCAAGCCCCTACAATCTTGCCCCCGCAAGGCTCTTGTCCATGCAGAAGAGCAACTCGTATCCAGGGAGTGTATTTACGACCCGAGTCGCTGCCTCGTCGTCGGTGAACCAGGACGTGGCGCCAAAGAACGGGAGAATGAAGCATGTGAAGCCGCAGACCTAGCCAATCCAGTTTTAGAAACAGCATCTCCCTATCCCATTGCACGTACAACTGAGTGATTCGTTGCGACACACCACACATCCTACCCAGCCCCCCTAGATTACACGTGGATGCCTGGGTGCCTCGCAAATGTCTGCGCCCCATTCACAACCGTTCACGTTCGTCATAGTATTTCTCCCAGAGATGCAACCGACGCCGATGAATGGCGGGTTCGGGATTCACGCGACTCAAAGCCGTGACTCATGCCGAGACAATGGGTAACCTGGCACAGACTGACCAAACAAGCTGAACAGCCTCGAGACATACGTCCATGTCTGGAGACCCGGACAGCCAGTCAGTGACCAGGGCAAAGTGCACGCTGCACAATGAACAATGTGAGCACGATAGCATCACCGGCGCGCAAACAATCAGCTGGGAGGCCGCGCGCCAGACGCGCAGTCACATGCCCATACCGTTCAAGTGCAAGCGGGTACCTACCTCCGGAGGTCAGCCCCGACTGTGGGCCCCGGAGGCCCGGAGCGAAACCGGGAGCCGGGGCGGAGCCATCACGTGCGCCGTGCGCACAGCCACAAAAGGCGTCCACATCTCGGGGGGCGAAAGCAGCCCCACGTGGCTCGGCCAACGACAACGCGCGCCGTCTGGCTGGGTAGTGGGGGGCAGGCGAGGCAACGAGGGCCATATGCAAGCATAAAGCACAAGCACAAGCGCAAAAGCACAAGGGCACAGGCACAGGCACAGGCACAGGCACAGTCACAGGCATGGGGAGCGGGATTTGGCTCGGAGTGATCAGGCAGGGGGGCTGGGCAGCAGGACGAGGTCGTCGTTGAGCTCCCGGTGGCGGCCGATGTGAGAGACGGCGGAAAAGAGCATCATCACTGGGCCTGTGCCACGCCCAAAGGATGCCCACCACCTACGTAGGCTGTATGAGATGGGGGAGCCAGATCCTGCTGGCCGGCGGCAAAGCAGTTCTGGAGGCGTGCACTTTTTGGGGTGGCCAACTAGTAGCCGCCCTTGTTGTCTCCAGCACGCATGTTTGTATCCCTTGACGTGTAATACAAGGGATGGATAAGGTAGCGACCGCACGCCCCAGCGCTTTCTAGTCTCACCCACCGAAACAGAATGGAAACAAAACAATGGGCAAAGGAACGCAGAAAAACAAGGGCTTTGCCCACAATCCTATGGCGGATTCTTTTTTGGAATTTTTTTTCTTTTCCCTCTTTCGCTCCCTGGTCAGCAAGCGAGATGGGGAACAATTGTCGGTCTGTCGGTTCCGACTAGGGGGGGCTTAAGCTACGTGCACTTACATCGATGGGTTGCGCCAGGTAATAGAGGGTCCGGCTGCCGAGACGCATGGCCTAGGCTAGCAAAAGGGCACTTTTGAGGACGGGGGCATGAAGATGGCGCAACGGCACCGCTGTTGCTGCTGCAGCCCGCGGCTCTGCCCGCCTGGCCTGGTCTGGATGGGCTGTTTGTTGGGCGTCGTTGGCAACGGCACACTGTATGGGAATCCAAGGGGGGAGGTTTCTTGGCTGCAACAGTCAGGCGAGGTTGTGGTCATGTCAGGTCAAGGACAGAAGACGCATGGAATGCTGGGCAGAAATGCTGCTGGAACTGGAGGGGCTCCGTTCCGATGGGCAACGAGGGCAAGCCGGCTTGCCTCGTCTTGTCAATGTGACCCTCTGGCCTCTGATCGCTGTTGTTCCATCCCCCGGAGCAAACGGGAGGGGGAGGGGTGTCTGCCAGTTTGGTTGCTGGGCATCTCGTCGAGTATCCGCCCATGGATAGACTGACAGGCAGACAGGCAGACAGGTAGACAGAGAGGGGACGATTAAGCCGCCTAGTGCACGCGGAGCTGCGGCCGGGCGTCATCGTCCAGGTGTCGCTGCATCCGTGATTGGATTCGCAGAGCAGCTAACAAGTAGATGCAGCTGCAGGCCGTTTGGCATTTGCCCTAAGTCTGGGTACCGAGTACCGACCAAGAGTCGATAGGCCTAGAAACGGCCATGGATGTTGATGCCCTTGTCGACACGCCCAATTCCCACAGCCACAACTACAACAAAGACAATATATTTGCCCCAAAGCCCCCTCCCGTCCCCTTGCTGTTACTCTTCCCCTTTCAAGGACCATGAAAATTTTTTCTGCCTTGAACTAGGTCCCTTGGCCTCGACCACGCCCTCGCCCTCGCCCTCGACTTTGAGTGCTGGAAAAGCAAACAAATCGTCATGGAACTAATTGGGTAGCGCCGGGCGCCTCCTCCCGAGCCGTCCGGCCGTCCCTTTAGCGTAGCGCTGTAATCCATTAATTGCCATCCATGGCCCCAGTGTGCAAAATGGACCACAACCGAACGATTGCTCTGCAAGCTCTGGCTGCTTTCTTTTTGGCAGGCTTTCTAGGATCGACGTTGTCGACAGGTCTGATTATGCTTGCTTTTTTTTGTGGGTCCGTTGTCTCATTGCGCCCTGCATCTGCGCGCGTGTTTACCGCCCAGGGCTGGCCCAGGGCCATCCCAACGCCTCACGCTTGACATGTTTCCATGCCATGTTTGCCATGTTGCACGTCCCAGGCTGTTTTGTAAGTCGAGTCCTCACCGAGAAATGAGTCGTCGATTTTGGCTTTCCCTATTGTCTGCTGCATTCACTATACAAAACGAATGCACAAGCACAAGCACAAGCACAAGCACGTGTGACTTGCACGACAAAGACGCACTGCCCATGTGTCCAAGACTGCATCCACGGTCATCGCCCAGGTCAGACCGCTGCGATCTACCGTGTGTGTATAGGTAGGTAGACACGTTTACTGCACTTGTACGGAAAAGCAGTACCGCATCCGCGCAAGGTCTGGGTCCCCGCGATGCAGCGGAGCGTTTGGGTGAGGGCAGGCATCTAGCCGACCTTTGAGGAAGCGGAGCGTCGGTTTAGAGGCGAGAGCAAGAGTCGGTGAGGATGCAATAGTCATGGTTGAGGGTTTGATTTGGTTGGCGTTGGTCAGCTCTGGTCTGCTGGGACTCCGTACTGGCGCTGGTGCTGGAGCTGGAGTCGACTGTTGGCGTGGCATATAATGTAGGCATAGGCATAGCATCTGGCACAGCCCAGGATGGCTATTTTGGCTATTTTTGGCGGGGCTGGCCAATTTAGGACTGGGGGTGGGCGGATGTGCTGTGTTGTTTCCTGTGCCCTGCGTGCCCTGCCTCGATTAATTCGGTGAGGCCATCGCGTGGTGGAGCAGCATCACCAGGTGCAGATGCAGATGCAGATGTAGATGCAGATGCAAAAGTAGCTGCAGCTATAGGCGTAGGCGCCTCGGTCAAGGATGCCATAGACATTAGGTCCAACACCCTGGGCCTTGGACTGATGAGACTGCGTCTTGCTCACTCCCTCTGTGCACATGCGCCTGCGACTAGGAGTCGCCCGTCATCTTCAGCAGCAACCTCCTGGACCTCTGTAGAGCAAGACACGCCGACGTGTCTGAGTCGACGGTAGTGTCATGTAGGCACTTGAATGTTGTATACATATGTAATTACTTGGCCGACGCCTACCGCATGTGTGTGGTCGCTGAGTGTGTGGTGACTCGAGAGTCGAGTTGTGACGGCCAGGGTCGCGGCCAATCGGTAGCCAGACGGCGTGCGTGAGCGGGCCCGATTCGGCGGGGCAGTCGCATCGTTTGGACATCAATACAGCTCCCAAAGCGTTCGTTGGGACGAAACACATAAACAAGGTGCAAAGCCATCAAATGACAACGAAGCGCTGCGCCGATGGGGTGCTTGTGCTGTACCTAGACTATGACTCACTCGAGTCATCCTTGCTGCACTTGTACGCCCTTGGCGTCTTGCGTGCTAGTTATGGATTGAACCCATCTAGGTCGTCTGGCCACTATCACCATCCTGGAGCCGAAGCCGAATGTTGATGTTGGTGTTGGTGTTGTGTTGCCATTTCCAGACGGGGTCCGGGCGCTTCATCATCCATATTGCCTGAACGAGGACATGCACGGCGCATGCAAGTGACCAAGTTGGTGTAGCCAATATCCTATTTTGCAACATTTCCATTAGCCGACATGATGGAAGCATATTAGTCTTGACCAAAAGTGCGTGTTTGAGGAGCAATTTTTTTTTTGTGTGACCATGACACCAAACCCAAGACAGGGTTGGTAATGGCGGTCCGGGGTCTGGACCTGGAGACCTCCATGGGGGTGTGCTGGCGGGTTTGACCAGGGATCTGGGATGCATGTGAAATCTGTGCGAGCGGCCCTTTCTCCCAGCAACCAGCGAGACGGAGGACGGAGGGAGGCAGCCCAAGGGCAGTTCATGCCACAGAGCCTTTGCACAATTGAGTCAAAGTATCAACAGGGCAAAGCAAAACAAGGCAGTCGAACGGAGCTGGTTTCTTTTGCTTCCCACCCCCCAGTCCCTTCTCAGCCTCTCAATCACTGTGTGCCGTGCTTTTCTTTTTTTCTTGCTCCTTGTCATGGGAGATGATTGCACGTCCATCTCAATAGAGACCCTGGCGCAGAACCCAGCCAGGAAAGAGATGGAAAATTCAAGATGCCTACCTGACCCGTAGGTAGACACCCAATGTGCCAGTGACCAACGGGAGGCAATAGTACAGCCCGACTATCTCATCTCTGGGAGCGCCCGGATCATGATAAACTCCACAAATTGCTTGTGACGCATACCAGCAGGGAGATGACGAAGAGGGCTCTACGAGGCATCTGTTCCCGATGCGCTGCGATGCGATGTGATGCGACGCACTGTGCGGTGCAGTGCGGTGCGGTGCGGTGCTGAGCAGCGCTGTGCTGTCGTTGCTGCTACGTACGTAGTGCTGCTAAGCGCTATTTTCTCTTGCTTGTTCGTCAAGATAAGTCGCACAAATGAAAGCAACATAATGTGCCTCCCTTCCTGGTTGATATCACCGCGCGATAACGCTTGCTTCGGCGCTTCCTCTGCCTGCGATGAGCATCTCAGCAGGGACCGGCTTAGTCTGCCCGTGCGTGAGGTATGGACCTGATGGATGAGATGGCGGTACAAATAGGCAGCCGTGCAATGGAATTATTTCAGTGGCCCTCCCCTCCCCGTGGCGTGTGGCGTATCGAATGGCTGGGGGTTGTTTTAGAGTCTCTTCCGCCGCCCCATCCACCATATGGCCTTAATCTCGGGCCCCGCAGCCGGGACGCAAGGTGAAGGGAGCCCAGACCGAGACGGCCAAATGGAAGCTTCACCTTGACCCTTGCAAGCAAGCAAGCCGGCAAGCATGGTATCTAAGCTGAAGAGTTTCGGCCGGGCCATGGACGAGGACGGTGTGCGCTACGTCTGTACGTACCAAGGTACCTATGGCACTCCAAACCCTAATTGTTGGGCTTGGTTGTGCGAGCAAGCGGTAAGCGAAATGTCACGGACCCATCCATTGCAAAGAAATACTCAGGCCTCGTTTCGCGACATGGCGGTACCGGCCTTTCGTTGACATCAATCCAACACCAACAGGACCAACTCTCTTCTGGAGCCTGGAGCCTGGAGCCTGGAGCTTGGAATCGGGACGAGGGAACTGGTACTAATGGGACCGACAGTGGCACTAGTCAACGACCTAGCACTGACAAGGTGAAGCCATCGCCGGGTCGTGGATCCGCTGCCCGCGCCCACTGCGCTGGGACTCCGGCCTCCCCGCGACCGCTAGGCTCGCGTTCGATGGATGGGATGTGCTCCAGCGGTCTGCGGCCGCTAAAATCTCTGCGACTGTTTCTTGGGACGCCTGCCAGCCTTGCCCGCGCGAGGCTGCGGTGACGACGGTGCCAGGGTGACCCCCCCTGATGGGAGAATTAAAAAAGGACCCAACAATGCCAACCCGGCCAGCCATGCAACCAGCGCTGTTCCCTGCTCCGGCTCCAGGATTTCCCACACAGCATACTATGTAGCCATCTCGCTTCCCCTGCCCGCCGCCATGAGGAGCAGGGGAGCAAGGGGCCGAGGCACCAGGGCAACCAACGCGCAGAAACTCGGTCCGGTTAGCCCTCGTTCCCCGAGGGGCGTAACAATCCACAACATATTGGGACGTACATGGTGATAGACGAATAAAATGAGCTGCCTAGGATCTCGGCTAGGCTCGCAAAGCATCGTATAGCAAAGAAAATATGCTTGGATCTGTATCTTGCTGCCAAACCGCAGCCCTGCACGACAGGAGCACAGACAGCTCGAGGAAAGCAGTCGAGCGTCACCGCCGTTGACTCTCAAAATAAACAACAATGGTCGCCCACTCTGCCATGGGCGCTAATGCTCATGACCCAGTCAGTGTTACAGTAGCCTACACTAGTGTCGCGGGCTAATCAACAACAACGGCGCCGGTGGACTGGCGTCTGAAGATCTGGGCTAAGTAAAGTTGTGGAAGAAATGGCCTGGCGGGTCTGAGACGTTGCGATGGAATTCCGCACCAGTGCAAGAAAATTGACCAGCATTGCCGGCATCATGGAGATCCAACATGGGCTGAGACGGTGAGACGCTACTATGTCATGTCCATTGGCCCTGGTTTCATTCCAGAACTTTTCGTCTTGGCCTTGGACGTTGGATATTGAGATTTCCATTCGTTGTCGTTGACACGGCGGCCAATTAGCGCCATCGAACTCTTTTTGCTGCCCTTTTTCCTTTGCAGGGACATGGGGACTTGGGGCGCAATGTGGACGAGGCGAGTGTCGCCTGGATCTGGACGCGTTGGTGCTTTCCTCTACTCGGTACAGCGGCCTTGACCGTCTCACCGAGTAGGATCCGGCATACATCTGCTCCGTCCTGTGCTATATCTCAGGTAGTTTTTAATTAAATGTATTTCTTGTTCCAATGCGAGCTGGAAAAAAAGGCATGTTGGCAGCAAATGCATAAGATGACCCCTATTCAGGGTCCATCCGCACTCTAACAGGCGGCTCCAACAATCTCCGGGATCAAGGCGATGCATATTAAGCGTAGTCGGGGCATCCGGCGACAAGCGCAACAAGAAGAAGTGAACAAGTCGTGCGCTTCGACGAGGCTTGCAAGAGCCTGTACCCACGGGCGGCAGTGGTCGTTGCTGGTGTTGCATCGTGGGCTCTCCACTCCGTCTCAGTTAGTGGCCGCTGTTGGCTTCTGGCTGGCGACAGGGTTTCCAGCCAGTACCGAGGGTGCGTTCGGATATGCACCCCATCTCCATGCCCCATCGCGCGCCGTTCCCCTTCCCCGCCATCGTGTCGTGCGGAGAAGCGTCATTCTGCATTCTGTTCTGAGCCAATCCGCATTTGCCCAGCGTCCGCTCTGTCGCTTCTGCCTCTTTTCAGTGGCGAGACCAACCTGCTGGAGCGCGGCTGCTTGTACGTGTGAGGTACCTAGTACTCGGGGCCATGCCGGTAGATGCGCGTTGCACTGGAAAAAGAGTTTCACGTCATCGCCACTGCTTTTCACTAATGCAGGGGAGCGAGCACGCTTTGTCTTGGTTCCCGTTCCCGTTTCGCACGATGCAGTGCTGAACTTTGTCGCCCAGACTATGACTCGGTCGAAGCGTCACGGGGAACAGGAGCGTGCGCTGCCCGAAACCACCACGAGGTGTTGTATTGTAGCTGGACCGAGTGATAGAGCTCGCGCGGCCATGGCGAGACGGGCCGGGCAGAGCAGGGCAGGCTGTCGGCGTGTGGTTGGTAGGTTGCATCAGGCATGTGACACTGAGCTCAAAGCCATGCTGGCTATTGCACATCAGACTCGGCGGCGCCAGGGAAGACTGAGGGTGCTGGGCAAGTGGACGACAAGAGCCTTTTGTCACGAGGCGAGCCTTGCATGCACGGCGACTGTTCAGATGTGACGTGCGTGATGGATGATGAACGTGTGCCGTGTGCGCGTCGCCCGTCAAGACTGACCGGGCGCATCGTGTCAGCCGAATGTGCATTCAAAGAGCGGCGCTGCTGTCGCCTTGTCGGTATAAATGCCACCCAACGTCGCTGAGACTTGGGGCCTTTGAAGCAAAGACATTGTCATTGCCATCACCATTGCCATCGAAGCCAGTGTCCGTGCCTCGGCCAACTCGCCACCAAAAGCACCTATTAAGCTGTATGTGTAAGTCAAATTCGAGCAACAGACCCTTGGCTCGCGGCTCCGTTGCGCCGTGGCAAAAGTTTTACCATTCCAGCCTCTTGAGATTCCTGGCGCTAACTGGATGTCGTCTGGTAGTTTGTCGTCCAATGTACTCGGTCCCTCTGCCCTTGTCAGTCTTCTCAGCGGGCCAAACTTGCAGCCTCATGTCGCACATGCATGTGAGCTCAGCCAGATAGCAGATCCAGAATCTCCTTGTCGGCTCCATATAACACGCACACACACCCTTGTCGTCGCTGCCGTTGGCTCCGTGCGTTGGCTCGTATTCCATCCAAGTTGAATCCGCCGCTTCCTCCACCAGCCCATCCCAGCCTGGCTTATTGCTGGGAAACACGACGGATCGGATCAGATCAGGGGGTGCCCCAAGTCCCAGCCGATGACATCCATCTGAATCACACCGAGCCGCGACGACGCGACCCCTGCTGTGTCTTGCCGCCTGTGCGCGCCTAGAAGGCCAAGCAGAAGAAGGAGGAAAAATTTTCACCGGAACGGCTGGCAGGCTTCCGGGACGGCGTACGGCGTACGTTGAGGATTGCATCCCAGGCAGGCCGTCATTTCGCTTACCCTCTGCTGGTAAATTGCCCTGGCACTTTGTGGACCCTTCTATTGTCTGGGAGTCAGTCACAGTCGCTAGGGAGGCTCTCTGCCACCGCCGAGTCGGTGTCTCATCGAGACGAGGTGCGAAAAATTTCATCTGGGAAAAAGCAACAAGTTCCGTCTCCCTGCTGCTCTGTTGCTGTTGCTGCCGAGTGTGCTGTAAAGCCTCGCGAGACAGCCAACTGCAAAAAGCAGGGACGAAACAACGGGCGCAGGCGCATCACTCGCAGCTGCACTCAAGCGCAGCCACTTACAACCTACCTACCCATTGGAAGCACAACACAACGCCTTACAGCGCTCGAGAACAAACACGCTACAGCGGGACCAGAGGTTCACAGCGCTGCCTTATACCCACGCCCAGCCCTGCACAGCTGATAAGTGCAGTACGTACTGTCCATCCATCAAGAGCCCAACTTGCAGCAGTGCAGTCCAGTGCAGTCCAGGACAGGTCCATACTCTCCGGGCCTGCCTGCTCCTTTCCATCGCTCTGACCGTATCAACTCATCGCTTTGCCTCTTCCTTTGCCCCTTGCTGCTCTCCTAATCAAGAGTTGGGCCCTGGGCACGCTTGGTTGAGTCATCGGGTGATAAACCTGGCATTGCCGAGCGGCCAATAGCTAGCCCAACGCCCGTATTAGGTGCTTGTGCGTCACAACCACGCTGTGGTGGTGCCCGGGTAAGGGGACAGTGCATCGCATAAGGCTCTCGCACTGTGTCCTCTGCGACCCCCCGAATCTTCCACGGGAGTGACTAAGCCCTGCTAAGCGCACACCGCGAGCAAGGCGCACACCCGCAACACCACCCACGCACGAGCGCTGCGCCCCATTCATTCCCAGAGCCAAGGCCCAGACGGCAACTTCAGTGGGTAGCCCCCTGTAAGCCAGGCCTTCCTTGCCAGCTCCCCGACAGGCCCCAGGCCCCCAGCAGGTTGCTCAGCGGGCCCCTCCTTTAGCCACCCCCTGTCAAAGGCAGCACATTGGGACTCAACCATACCCACACCACACAAAATCAAATATATATCCCGACACACGCACGCTACAACCTCCTTTCCTCCTCCTCCTCCAGTATCTTGGCGTATGCCAATCAACAATCCACACTTACAGATTTCCACAAGCCTCGCCAGCACATCCGTGCCGACGTAACCGCTCTTTCCCTTGCACCCGCATCGTCTCTGCTGGACCTTTCGCCAAGTGTCCAGTCTCTTCGAGCCGTCTCGACCGAGTTCCACCAGGGCTTGGCTTCTTACATCCTCGTTGAGGATTTTCTCTGACAGACCGGTCATGTTCGCCGCCTCAAGACACTCTTCTCACCCCTTTCCATCCGACTTCCCACCGAGGTGACGGGCTTAAACCGATCATCTCCACCTGGGCGCCTCTTCCCCTGCGCCGGCCTGAACATTGACTGTAAAAAGAGAAAACAACAAGGCAAAGGACAGAGAAGACATCGTGACGAATCGTCACAACTCCCCACTCTAAAAAAAAAACCCCCCCAAAACATACAAAAAAAAAAAACGAAGACAATCACAGCAGCAGGAGTTTGAAGGAGAGCCGCTGTTTGCTTTGAATGAAAGTGGATGTCAGAAGGACATCGCAAGAGAACAGGATCATGAGTTACCCTTCTCCACGAACACCAGGATCGACTCCGATCCGCGACTACGAAAGCGTCTACTCCAGGATGTCCTCTGCGACTCCCACCCCCTCCCCCCGACCCGGCTGGGCGGCTGAGACGGTGCCCCGACGGCCTGCGACGCGAGCCGCCCACGGACGCTTCAACAGCTACTCCCAGACGAGTGACTTTGGTCCCAGGCCGCCCATGGACTCCCCACGCTACAACAGCAGCGGGCAATATAGCACGGCAGATGTGAGTCCCAAACATTCTTCGTCGTCGCGCAAAATCTCCGAGTCCTACTCGCGCCCCAAGCGAGATCGCCGGTCCTCGTTTACCTATGTCCGGGCTTCCACCCCTTATGGAGAATCCGACGAGGACGAGATCATCGAGGCTCTCGGCGAAACCTATGTGTTACCTGCCCAGTCGCGGTCCAAGCACCACCACCGCCGATCCATGCACTTACCTCGAGACCTTGATGGGGTATGGTACACTAATCACGCCGACTACCTGCAGGGTGCCGTGTCAGCGTCTTTCCACGAGGAAGCCTACAGCCACGGTCGGGAACCAATGCCCCTCTACCAGACGCCTCAGCCTCGACCTCCCACCAGTTTCTCCCACTCGCGACGCTCGTCGACGGCGGTTCCTCCTCGTCCACAGACGGTCCGCCCCGCCAGCTCTCACCGCACGAAGCCCCCTCCTGCTCCCGCCAAGGCCACCGATGCCGATGCGCGCAAGCACCGCATCCCCCCAGGATACTCTCTGAAGAACTGGGATCCCGCCGAGGAGCCTATCCTCTTGCTCGGTAGTGTATTCGATGCCAACAGCCTAGGCAAGTGGATCTACGACTGGACCGTTTACCACCAGGGCCCGACCACTCCCATCTCCGACATTGCCGGCGACCTATGGCTCCTGCTCATCCTGCTGGCCGGCAAGGTGAAGCGTGCGGACGAGGTTGTTGGTCAGGTTCGCAACCGCGAGAGCCGCGACATGATTGAGGAGTTTATTGACGCCGGTGAACGCCTCACGGAGAAGCTGAGGTCCCTCCTCAAGGCCTGCGAGGCCCCCATGCTCAAGGCTGCCAAGAAGAGCAAATCCGGACTGGGCAAGAATGCCGGAGTGGAATTTGTCGAGACCCTGTTTGGCCGAGACCGAGAGCTGGACAGGACCGAGAGATTCATGGCAAATGTCAGACTCTTCAACATGCGGTTCGATGCCAACTGTGAAGACATCCTCCGGAACCCCACCAAATAAGCGGACCAACACTGAACCCTGGAATCGTTTATCTTGTTTTTCTCTGTTTGCTCTACATACCCAAGGCGCCTGGATACCTACCGGCTAGCATAACATTACCCCCGCTTGCTGGATTGGAATGGCCCGCAGAAACTGTACCACTATCGCGTTTTTTTCCTTGGATTTTCACCCCCTGGATCTCACCTACCACCCGGACTTTCTTGACTCACCTGTCCCGGGGATCCGACTTATTTCTTACGTCTCTTTGAATGAAGACAAGGACTCACGGGGCGACCTGTACTACCAACAATGCGCACGTATGCGCACGAAGGAGGGATTACCGACCAAAAGGAGCAATTTCCTATCTAAGATACCCAACGTGTTTTTTCCGTTTGGATTGTCGCGAGCGGTTGGAAAAGGAGAGTTGAAGGAGAGAGACGACGAAGCAATGACATGTTCATGTCTGAAAGCTTTCTTACCCATTATATTTCTTTTGTTCAAGGCAGGATTTTGAATTTTATGCAGGGCACCAAGGATATCAAAAAGTCATGGCACTTTAGATGGTTGGAGTATGACATTACTACGCGGTAATATGGCAACTTGAGAGGTCACGTCTTTTACACGGTGCTCCCCGCGGATTGGCGGATTTATTGTTTTCGATTTTGACACCTGAGCACGAGGTGGAGTTTAGGCAGGTATACCATTCTGCAGGATATTTCTTTTTTAGGTAGATGAAACAACAAAATTATCAACACTTGGCTTGTCCCTTTCATGTGATGTCTGATGTTGGTGTCGTACCCAGCTTGCTAGGTAGGTGGGTAGGTAGGCCGATAGGGAAGGGTGTGATGGATTCCTAATGGAAACACGATGATAATTCTTGGCTCTCGACTTTTACCCCTGCTGCCGGATCTTGAACGCGCACGTACATTAATTAGATACATCCGGCCCCCGGACTAAGCAGATGTCGAGAAGCAAGGTGGGTTGGGTAGTGGGTTTTGGCTAGGCGGGGGTGTTTTGGGGGGTTCGATGAGGATGAGGATGAGGTCATGAGGGGCTCGGATCCCTGGAGAAACTGCGTCATGCAGGTTCACGATTCAAGGGTCGAAGAGGAGAGCGAAGGCGATGCAGGTTTCGCACGCCGGGGACACTGTGGAATTGTGATACAGCCGGCTGTAAGAGGCAAGTCATGGAGATGGGCCCCCCCCCGGGTGGCACAATGGGAGGTACTTATCAGTAACCATTTAATTCGGTGGATGTGACTGTGACTGTGCCAGGGGCTGAGGAGGCCTAGGACTCGATCTCGACGCGGGTGGCGGGTAGTCGAGCACAAGCTTGCACGGGGTCGTCCGTCTTGGTCGAGGTCACATGCTACTGTAGACTACATATCGGGGAGTTGTGATATCGCCTTGTCCAAGACCCCCCCATGGTGCGTAGGCCCGACCGAGACAGTGGCATCAAGGCCGCAGCGGCGTGGCTGGCGTCGGATTGTCTTGGGAAGGCAAAGAGGGACAAGGGGCAGGTGAAAAAAATGTCTCGAGGGAATGAATGGTTGGTTGTTGTTTACGGCGTTGCACGACATGGCTTGCTGTGGTGCATACATCTTCAGCCCCCTCCCCTTTTCTCCCTTGGGCGCGCAAGGGGCTGGGCTGAGATGGTGTTGCAGCGGGCGGCTGCGACGCCAATCAGAGGGGGCGGGGGCTACGGGATGGGAGTATCAGAATAGCATCACGTCTGCGGCGGCCCACGTGCTAGAGATGCATGCGTCGTTTGGGGGCGATTCTGGGCGAGGATTGTTTCTCGAGGCGAATGATTTCCTTGCTCTGATCCGTCTAGTCCACGGTCGGGATGGCATGCACTTATCCCATGTCCTACTCAGCAGCAACTGCAGCTATCAGCTCAGTTCCAGTGGGACATGGCCTCTGTGACACAATCTCTGGGCCGCGGGATCCCTGGCTCCGAGTGTCAAGTCGAGACATTGGTTGCCTTGTCCGTCCAGCCTCTTGTTGGCGACGGTGTCATTGTGGGACGGACCGTGGCATACCATCTCACGCGCACGACATGTTTGCGCCGCAGCATTGCACTTGAGCTTGAGGATCACGGTACATGGAAACCATCCCGTCAGCGATTGACCTGCGGGCCGCATCCTATCCCGCCGGCCTGCGCCACGGGAAGCGGCACATTGCCCATTGTCTGGGTAAACGCCTCGCAAATGGGGAGGGGGGCGTCCAAGTGCCGGCATTCCTTTCTCCCCCAAAGTGCTTGCATGATCGAAGCCCAAAGCAGAGATACCCGGGTATAGTTAGTATGCCCTTGCCTCTTGTGGATAGTAGCACTTTTGTAAGACCCCGTGGTGATTGGGGAGCATTGTGTCGCTCAGCTAGCTGCCGCGATGCTACATGTACCCAGCCTCGCCGGGCATGGGTCTCATCTTGGATAACGTCAGCCCGCGGCAACCCTTCGTCGTCCCCCAATCCTGAATGCTGCGCTCGGCAACTTGCAGCTTTCCCGTAGTTCGTCGTGTGCACGGATGCCAAAGCGTAGCACGGCTGGATGCCTTGTTTAGCAGCTCGATGGGTTGTGCAGGACTGGGGGTTTTCGAGGGGTGAGATGTTTGTGTGGCATATGTCGATGCGATATCCGTGTTGTACGTGTCAGCTTATGTCGAGCCTCAACTATGGATAGTACCTAGACACCAATTCGAGATGGCTTTGTTGCGTTTCGCAGTTGGACACGGGGTGAGCATTGCAATCGTCGGATCACTATGACAAGCTTAAGAAATATGCCAGTCGACAAACACCAAGATGGCGCTTTTGTCTGCAAACACTATAATATTCTTGACCATTGTTAGCCCGGCCAGCTTCCCATCTTCGAGGCGGCCAGACCGTCAAGCTGTACAAACCACATGGCCAGGTCAGCCGTCCACAGCCCATGGCATCCCTCATCCTTCCAGCGTGAACCGATTCAGAATGTGTACGTAATTACTCCAACAATCGGTTTTCGACAAGAATAGCCCTCCCAAATGTTTCCTGTGATAAATATACCAAAGAGTAGGGCAGGGCGTAGCTACACACATGTGAATCTAGATAACTCTTTGGGTGTAGAGTCTCCAAGTAATAATCTAGTCTCCCTGGTAGGCAGTTTACATATACAACGAACTTGAGAAACAGCAATATAGACCTTCTCCTGATAAACACGCAGTATAGCTATCTATTTACACTGGATAGCTGAATTTATCTTTTAGTTCTGGTAGCCCATTGCTATGTTTCGTGTTTTGGAAAGCTACTCCTTTTCGTCTGAGTTGTTTTTGCAAAAGCTTAGAATCTCTTGGGTTATCGCATGGTCTTGTTAGGCTGTGCAGTTTAGAACAGCGGTAGGAAGAGCTGCTTACTGGGCTCTCATAAACGGGCTTAACGTAGAAGACAAGAGCTTATTGACACATCAGAACACAACCGTAGCGACAAATGTGCTGACTACGTTTGCCTCTCTCTCTGCTGGCTGTTCTCGCGATTCTGGAAAGATTGGGCGGAAGGAAGACCTCCATAGCGCCAGGTGACTGGGCGAAATTCAAGCTGGATATGATCAAGAGCTGCACTGGCTATTGTTTGAATCCATTTGTGGATCAACTCTCTTGCGGCGTTTTGTTTCCCGTATTGTGCAGTTGATTTGGATGTATAACAGGGTACGGAGGGAATTTCCTGCCCTTTTGACGAGTCTCAGAGCAAGTGGCCTCGAAAAGAGGAGTCCAAATCCTCGAGGCTATCAAGCCCTTCCATCTGTTGAGTTGTTCTGAAAGGTGTTACCTTGTATTTCGATACATGATGACTCAACAGTGAATTTGGCCGAGTCAAATCTCCAAGTCTCCGTTGGACATGCGCCCTACAGTGCCTTGAGAGTCTTGACGATGGCCAGATCGAGAGTATAGCTATTGGATGCTACATTTCCAGGTCAAGGTCAATTATCGAGGGGTGTGCAACCAAGGCTGCAATTGACTACCAACTAAGTATTTATAGAATCTTTGTCACTCATTAATCTTCCTGAATACGAAGGTTCAAGTTTTATGGCCCCACGAGGAGTGAATATTTGGTGGATTCATCGGTGGAGCAAGATGGTTCAAACCACGAGCGACAACACCAGCCCCAGAAGAGGAGCAGGGTGGGGAAACCCCACGAGCTAAAAGTGAAAAGGCGGAGCATCTTTCGATTCCACCATCGTAGCGAGTGCGCGCCTGTTCCTATGCTTGCCTCTTGACTGAACTGCCTCGGCGCGGTCAGCGAGCAAACCGGCCGAGTTCAAGATCTTTTGACGCCAGAGTCGAGAGAAGGCACCAATTCCTGGAGCGCTAGAATGTTTTGCCTTGATCCTCCGCGACTGAAGTCTTGAAGAATGTGATTCGTAGCTTTGATCAGTTTTCAATCACATATGGACTTGAGTTAGTGGCTAACCAGGTCTTGAGAGAGTTTTTCATGAGATGCTATTCTGCCGATGTCGGCTCGACTGGCCTAGACCTTTGATGCATGCTTGTCAAGGCCACTATGGGATCAACAAAAGTAGAGCTGGGGCCAAAGTATCACACTTGAGTAAGAGCTCAAGACTGACTGACATCTAACCCTGATTATTTACTTCGTCAAATCCTCGCAGAGGGAAATCTCCAATTCAATTGCTCATGAATCACTTCTCCATCTCCAAAAACACACACCCTGCTGCAGGCTTGGTGATTTGGAGCGTAAAGAATGAAACGCTCGTCCGATGTAACGTGTTGGTGGAAATTAAAGACCAGACTTCCGATTCAAAGGTGTTTTAGTCAACTCTGATGCACGATATCTGCTCATGAATGAACATTCGGATCTCATCAAATTGACCATCAGAAACCCTTCACAAAGAGTAAAGTAGCACAATGACTAAGCCAAGTTCAACCGCCCATCTCTCAAACGCCCGAAATTTCCGCTCCTTGAATTACCCAGGCGTGAAGAAGAGTTTTTGTTCTGCGCCGATATTCTTGCTCAAGTACCCAGAAGTTCTGTTGGAAACGTCGTCTCGTCCTCGTACTCGATAGGTACGATATTGCTTTGGAGTCTCCCAGCGTCAACCACAACAGCCCTCAGACAATGCATTACGTCCGGTACCTGCGAGCCCCGAAAATAGCCGGGCGAGGCCCACGGCCCCAGATCCAGCTCGTATTTACCATTACAACAGACTTGGGAGACTCGTTCCTGTTTCCAGAAGACACATTTCATCTACAGGTCGTTGCTTCTGCGTCCTCCCCCGAAGGCACGTCGTCATGGCTTCTCTCGGATCCTGGGCGGCTCTGCTGGGAGCGGGGCATGCGCATCGCCAAGCCTACGCTGGACATTCCCATTGCTCTTCAAAGAGCCGTGCAGGCCGGGGCTAGGGTTGAGATTTGCGTCAGGTCGTCGGAGCCTGCGCATACAGCAGATGGTATCGCCAGGATTCTTGCGGCGGCCTCGAACCGGCCCAGGTACCGGAAGGAGGCGGCGGACCAGGGTTTGGTGGCGCCGGCTTGGGCGTCGCTCAAGTTTGACGGCACAGACGTTGATGTGTCTACGCGGAGAATCTACCTTGGAGAGTCCACCAGCGGCTTGGGCTATATCGAGGTTGAAGAGGAGGTTGGTGAAAGCATCGCCCGCCACATCTGGGATGCTGGTCTCGTGGCCGTGTGTACCATGGCTGGGATTGCAGTCGCCCCCGATGGCGAGTCCAGCTCAAATGCCTGCATGCAAGCTGTCAAAAGCATCATCAGCCGCAAGTCAGTTCGTGTTCTTGAGCTAGGTTGTGGTGTAGGCATACTAGGAGTCGGGTTAGGTGCGATATATCCAAAGATTCGTGCACCAGGCTCGGGAGAGTGTACGATTCTGATGACGGACCTCGAGGAGGCCGAGGCAAGAGCTAGGTCCAACATCAGGCGTCTCCATCAAGCATCTCCCGAGTCTGACGAGAGCCCCGTGCAAATATTGTATGAGAACCTTGACTGGGACGAGGGCAGGAAAGGCGGCTTTGGCCAGCTAGTTCTATCACGTCCGTGGGACTTGGTAATGCTCAGCGACTGCACCTACAATGTCGATATGCTTCCTGCCTTGGTGGAAACATTGTCCGCCTTGCATTCCTCCAACATCACACACGCACCCCCCGGCGAGCCCTTTACTACACGGGTCTTTTTAGCCACGAAGCCTCGGCACGAGTCTGAGCGGGAGCTGTTTGACTTGATGGCCAGCGAGGGCTGGAAGACGCAGCATAAACAGGTCTTGCCGCTGCCTGTTCTCGGCATGCAGCCTGAGGCGGTTGAGCTGTACCTCTTTGACAAGAGCTCGGGCAAGGCGAGCGAGGAAGCGAGGGGGCGATAGGTGCCCAGAAAGTATGGCACTACCAGTGGCGTAGATTGAGGCCCGTTGCAAGGCGTCTGACTGAATGAAGTAGCATGTTGCATGTGCATCTGTCAATGTGCAACAATATCAGAACTGTTACCACCTCCTCTCTTCCGCTTAGCACATGGCGAATCAATAACAGGGCACTGGCTGTATTCACGACCGCTTAATTATAGGAGTCTACTGCCTGTGTTTCTTTGAATTGCAAACGTTCTACCTCGCGCGGCCCATGCAAAGCAGAGCCTCGTCCAGGAAACGAGGCAACCATCTCGGTGGTGTCGTCCCACACGCAAAGCATACCATTGGTCTTACCCCGCGTTCATTGTAACGGCACCGCAACATAACTCAATCTAATCTGCAGGGTGTCGGGCAAAGTGGTTTGATGCCGGACCATTCAGAGTTGCTGGGAGGTTTAGAACGGAGGGTGAGAATGAACCGAGAAGAAAGTGGCGTAGTTCGGTGATGCGTTGTCCTCTCACACGATGACAAGGGACTTGAGCCTCTTGTCAGATTACTTGGTGTTGGTCGTGGCATGGGGAAAGAGTGAGGCTCTGCGAGGGACCTTATATATGGAATAGACTCGAGGTTGCTCTATTATGCATTCGCTTTACTTTACATCTACTCATTTATCAGAGACCATGACAGACCACAAGACCAAACACGTTAATGGGAATGGAGTGCCAGCTCCGAAGCAATCCAAATTGCGACAGCTTCTGGCCCTGGCCAAGGAGGTGGACAAGGAGGCCGAAGCCATACAGGACTACGATCGGTCCGTCGAGGGAAGAAAGGCGCTGGAAGATAACCAGAGGCTGCGCGAGCTCAACATGAAGGTGATGCGAGACTTGGACAGTGCTGAAAAGGCAAAAGAGACGCTGTTTACCGAGTTCCAGAACAAGGTCAAGACGTATGAATCAAACAAGAGTGCCGTTGAGAGGATGGAGAAGGATGTTGAAGCAATGACGGCCAAACTGCAAGCGTCAGAAGAGTCGGAGAAGAGTAAAAAGGATGAGTTGGTCAAACTGAAGAAGCTCCTCCAAGCCTCGCAGACGCATGCAGAGAAACAGGCAGCGGATATTCAAGAGATGCGGTCCGGTGTTGAGAAGCTCAATGCCTGCAATGCAAAGCTGGCGCAGGCCCGCGGGGACCTCGGGGAAGATGTGCTGCAAGATTTCGGAACTGAGGAATTGAGAAAGCTGTACGTCCGTTGCGTGAGACTAACGCATTGCTCAATGCTGACTAGTTTACAGGGGGCTTGATCTCAAATCCTTGTCGGGGAAATGGCATTCGTTTGTGCTTGAATACTTTAATGATCTGGATGGAGCAAAGGTCAGTCACTTGTGGTTGATGAACGAGTATACAGGCTAACTGTGATGAAGGACTCGGCTGGCGAGATACAAGACCTCAAGGCCCGGTTCCCTAATGTCCCTCTGACAACGTCCACAACACGATCCGCAGCCCTGATGCGTTGCGCCGTGGCCGAGGCCGTTATTGCCGAGGTCCTGACTTTGCAGATCTTTGTGCCGTTCTACTTGCCCAGCGAGCAGAAGGCGGCAGCGTCGTGTCTGCTGGGTCTATTCGGGACCGACGACCGGCGACGGTCCATCTTCCGGTCGCAGATCCTGCGGGCGCTGACGGATGAAGATGAGGCCGCGCGGGTCAAGGAGGAGATTGTGCGCAAGGCGAGCAACGAGGTGCGCACGACGCTGCACCCGCTCGTCGTGGCCTTTAAGCAGGCCGGCTTCTACAGCGCGGTGCCGGGTCTGCTGCGCGAGGCGCTCGAGCTGTGGGCGAAAGTGCAGCGCTCGCGGGACCTCGTGACTGCCGAGACGCCGGGTGCGGACGAGGTGCAGCCGCCGGGCCGGCGCGAGGCGTACGGCGGCGGCGGAGGGGCCCCGCTTCAGGCGGCCGGGGGTGGAGAGTCGGCGCCGGTAGTGGCGGCGGTGTTGTTCCCGCAGGTGGCGACGCGCGAGGACCTCATCTTTCACGGCATGGCTCTCTGGTCGGACCAGGGCGCTCTTGTGGCGGCCGCGCAGGAGACCGGGCGCCGGGGCCACCAATGGCGACTCGGCGAGACTGGCGGCACGGCGCAAGTCGGCAGCCGGGCCCCGAGTCTCCGTTCCGTAACCGATGAATCGGGATCGGGATCAGGATCGAGATTTATCTGCCAGTCTGTCTTGTTGATGAGCTTTTTGGCCTTTGCAGAGGGTGTCCCTGCCAGATTGAGTATTATTTACAGTGACTGTTGTTTATTCATTTTGCGAAATGCACATGCATTGTGGCATTGTAGTTTACGCTACCCACGTCAGTTCCCACATGATGGAGGTAATTCCCCATCCTTGCTAGCCATTTGCGACGTGTCAATGCGACAGACATGTTGTCACGGGCAATTCCCCCACATCCCGGCAGTTTAAAGACGTCTTTACACCCCTTGCCTAGCGGGATCTAATAGGTATACGGGATCCCGTATACGTAACTTAATAGTTTCCTAATTTAGTAGAGCGTTATTAGATTTTAACTGTATATAATACCCTTAATTCTAATATTATAAGAATATTTATAATCCCCTTATAGCTATATCTCTAATACTAGCTACCTATACTCTTATACTCCTTAATAATACTTACTCTCTCTACCTATTTATACTATATCCTTATTACTTACTCGGCTATATCTTAAAGTATCCTAAAGTACCGAGATATAGAGTCTTTATTATAAGAGTATAGACCTAATAGAATATTATATCGCTAATAAGGGTATAAGGCTATCGCCAAACTCTAGGCCCTACCTTAGGAAGTTATATAACTAGATAATAAGTAAAACTCTTATACTAATATATCTCTAATACTTTGGTAAGTTAAAGTCTTTTAATATAACTATACGTACCTTTAACTCTTACTCTTACCTAATCTAGGTATTTAGCCTATATATATTCTTCTTATATTCGTCTTATAGGTATAGTTAAAGATTAAGGTATTTAGGTAAGTATAAAGATATATTACATAATTAAGGTATATAAATAATACTATAATAATATAAAGTTCTAAATTGTACTATATATAAGACTAAAAACCTTATTAATTAAGTAAATTAATAAATATATATATATTACTTTACCTCTTATAAAAAAATCCCTTATTCTTAATAATCTTATTATAAATATCTTATTAAGTAATAATACTATTACTATACTACTATATATAGATATAGATATACTTAAGGGCTATTTTAGCTTTTATTAATATTGGAATAGATTAAGTATACTTATTATATAACGAGATATTCCAAAATATAGGATAAGTAATTAGCTTAAAGCTAGGCTTATAGTTATATATACTAAACTAAGGTAAAGACCGGTATTATATAATCTAGGTAGTTCTATTAAGAGATTCTTTAATAAGTATTAAGGATTACTAGCCTATTTTCCGACTTATTATATACCTTATTTAATATTAATTAACCTTAAGTTTATAATATTCTTAGTTATAACTAAAGGTAATAATAATCTTCCCGGACTTTTCTTTTATAGATCGACTAAAGGTAAAGGTATAACCTTTAATTATAGCCTAAGTATTATAAGCTTTATAGAGTTTAGTCTATAAACTATATATAGCCTTAGAAGGTAGTAGGTTATTAGGCTAAGATATAATATATTAAATAAAGTTAGATTTATTAATTTACTATAGAGAATATATATAATATATAGTATAATGATTATAGCGATCTCTATAGCTCTTACCCGATTAGGAAATTATTAAGTTATGTATATAGGATCCTATATAGACTCGGTGCACAGATCCCGTGCACCTATTAGATCCCTTGCCTAGCCTATCTTTAATAGACATGGAACACATGGTCGAAGGGTACGCAACGCTGATAAGCAATATGACAGGGGATGTCATCCTCGACGTTGCAAACCCATGCTTGCCATGCAGCGTTTACAAATGTATGTAGGGAATCCTGAAGACGATTATCAAGTCTCTTGTTTCATGTATCATCCCAACATGTCAATGTAACAGTCGCAAGGAAACGCACCTGTTGCTTCCCACAACTCAGATTGCAAGTCGTCAGTATCTGCATGTCTGGGGTAACAAGAGTGGGTGTGTCTGATAGGGGGTTGCACCCCGGTTGCAGAATGGAGCTGATGGAGCGGATGAAGCTGATGAATCTGTGGGAGCCCAAGGATTTGTAATGCCGGGATTAATAATGAAAGACAATTCCCGACTGATTCGGTCGAAGACGTCGGGCGAGCCGCTCGTGCAGCATAAAATCAGCAGGGTTCTTCTACTTGGTGAGATCCAGGGTTGGACTGCGAGCGACGCACGTGATGCCCACCGACACATCGAGGCCCACCATGTTTTTGAAAAAGACTGCCTGGCCTTGATGGACATCGCCGCTAGCATCTCAGTCGCCCTGACCAAGTCGAGCATAACGGCAACGGTCCGGCTGCCGGAATGGCTGCTAGTGACGGCGAAACAACGGTTGTTACGCATCCTGGACCGACTCGACTCGTCTCTAGTGTCTAACTGCAACGCGTCGACGACACGTCGTTTCGCCGTCGGGTCGGTCAAGAATGGGCTCGTTTCGGCTGACGGGGGCTGGCTCTCCCTTTGTGCAGACGGATGCACGGTATTGCATTCCAGTCGACGCCGTAAGAGTCACCGGCACTGCATTGCCATTGCATTGCCATTGCATTGCACTGCAGCTTGTGCATGACGCGCATTTTTGTTGGGCCTGGCCATCCATCATCATGAGTCGGCTCGATGCCTGGACAAGAATGTTCTAGCGCCGCCTGCAAAAGCCCACTCGCCTCCAGCTGCGGATAAAGCTCCGCTTCAGACATTGGCGATTGGATGCCCAGGATGCCCAGGGCGAAGTTCAACCGGCCTGACAAGGGTTTCTTTCGAGATACCCACTTGGCCAGAGATTTGACTGACATCCACAGCGGAACAGAGACAGGCAACCCCAACCGCCAAGCTGACGACACGAGCGAGACAAGACGACGAGACGACAAGACCAGACCAGACGGCGTGAAGGACATGGAGACGGTCACAATCATCGCCAGTCCCCCTCTCCCGCGTCCCGTGGCCATTGGGCTGTAACGACATGCCCGACATGTACGGACGGACACCAACAGAGAACCTACCACTCGAATCTTTGCTCTGCCATGGCCCACCGAGAGAGCCACCCCGATGCCGAATCTCCAAGATTACGGACCCGATAATCTCTCCCATCCTGGTCCACCGTGCCCTCTCCACCCAAGAAGCTCCCGCCACCGGCCTCGAGTTGGCCAATAGGCCGCTCCCACAGCCACCAGCCTGGCCGCGTGGGAACCCCCCGGATGACTCGAAATCTCAACTCGGTCCCCACCTTCTTGACAAGTTCGTATCAGCCTTCTCTCTCCTCTCCGAATCCATCGTCGAAACCGTGCTTGCATGCAAATTCACAGTCTGTCGGTGGAGCCCGAGCCGACTGGGTACCCAATATGTCTCCGCGGCTACTCCATACTGTACTCCGGCCTTAAGCTACAACCTCCGGCCGTCTTCCACATGGATTGGATTGGTAATGTGCCATGGTGTGCATCCTCCGACAAGGGCATCCCACTCCACTTTAATTTTTCTTTGCTCCTTTGTGTCCAGAGTCGTGCCTGTACAGTACGGAGTACTTGGGTCGTTTGTTGACTTATTAGACGGACCTCTTCCGTTCCCTTTTATCAAAGGCCCCTTTTCTCTCCGAGGTCCTCTCCTTTCCATGTCTCTCCAGTGTCAGTCATAGCCTCAGTCAATCTCATGCCCATTGTGCTCTCCATTGGATAATCACAGAATACGCGAAGGGTGACCTGGGGCTCCCGTCACAGTCTTGTCAAGTACTGTTCTATACCAACTTATCCCGTTCCTCTTGTTGCCGACAAGCTCCAATGCCTGAGAGAGCCTTTATAAAGGCCGAGGAGGCCGTCCTCTCCGGCCACCGCCCCGAGGAGATTGAGCAACCGCAGCGAGTCTCCCAAGACTCCAACTCGACTGTGGCCAATGATGAACCCGGCACCGGTTCCAGGTCACACTCCCGATCTCATTCCCACGGTGTCTCTGTCGAGCAGGCCGAAGCCGAGTTCGCCGAGCTCCAGAGAGAGTTCACCGGCGTCTCGCGCGCATCGCGTGCCAGCCACCACAAGCCGAGGAAGAGCATCTCTGACCCCGAAAAGGGTGATGATGCCGCTGACTCTGACGATGTCTCCGTCTTCGACCTCGAAGCGGCCCTGCGTGGAGGTCTGGATGCCGAAAAAGAGGCTGGTATCCGCGACAAGCACATTGGTGCCTACTGGGATGCCTTGACCGTCAGGGGCGTCGGTGGCAGCACCAACTTTGTTCCCACCTTCCCCGATGCCTTTGTGTCCTTCTTCGATGTTGTTAGTCCAGTCATCAACATGCTTGGCCTTGGCAAGAAGCCTGTCGAGGCCACTCTGCTCGACAACTTTCGCGGTGTGTGCAAGCCCGGCGAGATGGTGCTCGTGCTGGGAAGACCTGGCTCTGGATGTACCACCTTTCTCAAGACGATTGCCAACCAACGCGACGGTTACACTGGCGTCACTGGCGATGTTCTCTATGGTCCTTGGACTGCCGAGGAGTTTGGCCGGTACCGCGCCGAGGCCCAGTACAACGCCGAGGAGGATATCCATCATCCCACCCTGACCGTTGAGCAGACGTTGGCTTTCGCACTCGACACCAAGATGCCTGCCAAGCGACCGGGTAACATGACCAAGGAACAGTTCAAGGACAGCGTCATCACCATGCTGCTCAAGATGTTCAACATTGAGCACACCAGAAAGACCATTGTCGGTGACCACTTTGTCCGCGGTGTTTCTGGCGGTGAGCGCAAGCGAGTCTCCATTGCCGAGATGCTCATCACCAGCTCCTGCATTCTTTCATGGGACAACAGTACCCGTGGTCTCGATGCCAGTACCGCTCTCGACTTTGCCAAGTCCCTGCGAATCCAGACCAACCTCTACAAGACTACCACGTTCGTCTCGTTGTACCAGGCATCCGAGAACATCTACAAGCTGTTTGACAAAGTCATGGTCATTGACGGCGGCAAGCAAGTCTACTTTGGCCCTACCACCACCGCTCGTGCCTACTTTGAAAGCCTAGGATTCGCCCCTCGCCCCCGTCAGACATCCGCCGACTACCTCACTGGTGTGACTGACGAGTTCGAGCGTGAATATGCTCCCGGTCGTTCTCCCGAGAACGCGCCTCACAGCCCCGAGACCTTGCTCGAGGCCTTTAAGAAGTCTGATCACTACAAGGCTCTCGACGCCGAGATGGCCGAGTACAAGGCCGGCTTGGAACACGAAAAGGAGAAGCACGAGGATTTCGAAGTTGCCGTAAAGGAGAGCAAGCGTGGTACCTCGAAGCGGTCCGCCTACCAGGTTGGATTCCACATCCAGGTCTGGGCTCTCATGAGACGACAGTTTACACTCAAGCTCCAGGATCGTTTCAACCTGACTGTCACCTGGGCCCGAAGCATCCTCGTCGCCATCGTTCTCGGTACTCTCTTCCTGAACCTCGGAAAGACTTCAGCTAGCGCCTTCAGCAAGGGTGGTCTTCTCTTCGTCTCTCTCTTGTTCAATGCCTTTGCGGCCTTTTCTGAGCTCGCTAGTACTATGACAGGACGAGCCATTCTGAACAAGCACAAGGCGTACGCATTCCACCGACCTTCGGCTCTGTGGATTGCTCAGATCTTTGTGGACCAGATCTTCTCCGCCAGTCAGATCTTCATCTTCTCCGTCATTGTGTACTTCATGGCCGGCTTGGTCCGAGATGCGGGTGCCTTCTTCACCTTCTTCCTCATGATTCTATCCGGTAACATTGCCATGACTCTCTTCTTCCGAATCCTTGGATGCATCAGCCCCGACTTTGATTACGCCATCAAGTTCGCCGTTATTGTCATTACCTTCTTCGTTACTACATCGGGATACTTGATTCAGTACCAGTCTGAGAAGGTCTGGCTTCGCTGGATCTTCTGGATCAACCCGCTTGGTCTGGCCTTTGCCGCCATGATGCAGAACGAGTTCAAGGGCCTCGAGATGACCTGCACTGCAGATTCGCTCATCCCCTCGGGTCCTGGTTATGATGACATCAAGCACCAAGTCTGCACTCTATCTGGATCCACTGCCGGCAGCACCCTTGTTGACGGCGACGAGTATCTTTCCAAGGGCTTCTCCATCTACCACGGCAACCTCTGGCGCAACTGGGGTATCGTCCTCGCTCTCATCATCTTCTTCCTCTTTCTCAACGTGCTCCTTGGCGAGATTATGAAGTTTAGCACAGGTGGCAGCTCTGCCAAGATGTACGTGCCAACCAACAAGGAGCGCAAGGCCCTCAACCAGACCCTTCTTGAGAAGAGGGATGCGAAGCGCAAGGACAAGTCCAACGAAGAAGGCTCAGACCTTCAAATTGCATCCGAGAGCGTTCTGACCTGGGAGGATCTAAACTACGACGTCCCCGTGGCTGGTGGCACCCGCCGTCTTTTGAACAATGTATTCGGATACGTCAGGCCCGGCGAGCTGACTGCTCTCATGGGTGCTTCTGGTGCTGGAAAGACGACGCTTCTCGACGTCCTCGCCGCCCGCAAGAACATTGGTGTCATCCATGGTGACATTCTCGTCGACAGCGTCAAGCCCGGAAAGCAGTTCCAGCGATCTACCTCGTACGCCGAGCAGCAGGACATTCACGAGCCAACACAGACGGTGCGTGAGGCTCTTCGATTCTCAGCGGAACTGCGTCAGCCTTACCATGTCCCCATGTCCGAACGCCACGCCTACGTCGAGGAGATCATCTCCCTCCTCGAGATGGAGGAAATTGCCGACTGTATTATTGGAACTGCCGAATTTGGTCTTACTGTCGAGCAGCGCAAGCGTGTGACGATTGGTGTTGAGCTGGCTGCCAAGCCCGAGCTGCTTCTCTTCCTTGACGAGCCCACTTCCGGTCTCGACAGCCAGAGTGCCTACAACATTGTCCGGTTCCTCAAGAAGCTCGCCTCTGCTGGCCAGGCTATTCTTTGCACCATCCACCAGCCCAACGCCGCTCTGTTTGAAAACTTTGACCGCTTGCTTCTGCTCCAGCGTGGTGGCCGCACTGTCTACTTTGGTGACATTGGCAAAGACGCCTGTGTGCTACGAAGCTACCTCGCTCGCCACGGTGCCGAAGCTCCCTCGACTGTCAACCTGGCCGAGTACATGCTCGAGGCCATTGGTGCTGGTAGCGCCCCTCGAGTCGGAAACCGTGATTGGGCAGACCTTTGGGATGAGAGTGCTGAGCTCGAGAACACCAAGAGGACCATTATGGAGTTGAAGGAGGAGCGCAAGGCTGCAGGAAGCCAGCCAAACCCCGAGATGGACAAGGAGTACGCCTCTCCCGTGACTCGCCAGCTCTATGTGGTTAGCAAGCGCATGTTCCGATCGTTCTGGCGCTCTCCCAACTACCTCTTCACTCGCATCTTCAGCCACGTCATTGTTGCCCTCGTCACCGGTCTCACATATCTCAACCTGGATCACTCGCGCTCTTCTCTTCAGTACAAGGTCTTCGTCATTTTCCAGGTCACGGTCCTGCCTGCTCTCATCATTACCCAGGTCGAGGTCATGTTCCACATCAAGCGAGCTCTCTTCTTCCGCGAGCAGTCGTCCAAGATGTACTCGTCCTTTACCTTTGTCACCTCCATCATTGCAGCCGAGATGCCCTACTCCATCATTTGCGCCGTCGTCTTCTTCCTGCCCCTCTACTACATGCCGGGCTTCCAGACGGAGTCGTACCGCGCCGGCTACCAGTTCTTCATGGTTCTCATCACCGAGCTGTTTGCTGTGACTCTCGGCCAGGGTCTCGCCTCGCTGACACCCTCGCCCTTCATTTCCGCCCAGTTTGACCCCTTCATCATCATCATCTTCGCTCTCTTCTGTGGTGTCACTATCCCCGCCCCGCAGATGCCCAAGGGCTGGCGCGTCTGGCTCTACGAGCTCGATCCCTTTACCCGTCTCATTAGTGGCATGGTTACCACTGGGCTGCACAAGCTCGAGGTTGTGTGCAAGTCGTCCGAGCTGAACCGATTCACTGCCCCCTCCAACATGACCTGCGGCGAGTACATGGCGCCTTTCTTTGAGCGAGGAGGCGTTGGGTATCTGGTCAGCGATAGCACGCAGGACTGCGAGTACTGCGCGTTCAAGGTTGGCGACCAGTTCTTCCAGCGATTTGGTATGTCGTACACGCACCGATGGAGAGACCTGGGTATCTACGCGGCATTTATCGGAAGCAACATTATCATTCTGCTCCTGGCGGTAAGTTTGGACTCCTTCCTATTGGCAATTGACAGGTTACTAACGAGTATCTCAGAGTCGATTCCTGAACTTCAACAAGCGATAAAGAACAAGCGTATTGCTTTTGGGATATTCCGGCATGATATTAGACTACGTAATATATGGATAGATAGATGGGCCAAAAGTTGTCTTTAGATGAATCAATTAATAGTATATTGCGAATATCCGCGTCTATTCCGTCGAGATGAATTAACTAATGCACTCGTGGCCAAGTTCTCCGATGTCAGTTGGAATTGCGTAAGGCCTTGGGGAGATCTGCATGGACAGTCATCTCGTCCACATTTCAAATGATGGCGTCAGTAGACGCTTGTCGCGAATGGCTACACGTAGCCTTGATGGGTATTCATCATCCATGGTTCGATGTAGCTTTCAGATACGTCATGCTTGACGCGGTCCATGCGAAAGCAATTGCGTATTGGGTCCTCGTCATTCTGGAACTGTACTTAACATCTGATGACTGTCAATCCATTTCATCAGAGACATGTATCCGTAAGAGGCTCTGATTGCCTATCGCGACCTTGTAGCCAAGAGTCGACAAAAGGGTCCCTAATGCAAGTAAGAAATACGACACACATACGTGGATGATGGCCAGGATCTGACAAGTGCCAGCCCACGCTGACGACGCCACCATGTTGTTCCATGCTCGCTTCCGAGGTTATAGGCTCTCCCCCATATACAAAAAGTCAATTCGTTGGCGCCATATGGAAAATCCCTTGGAGCAGTATTGGTAGAGACTCAAGCTCAACCGTCGCGAGCCCGCCATGAGCTACCCCTTCTGCCTCAACGACGATTCCCTTGGGCCCAGCGTGCGTGGGTGCCGAGACGACTTTGACTTTACGCAAAAGTTTGAAAAGATCTTCTTGTGCATCATCCCAGCGGCCGTCTTCGTCGCGGCGGCGAATGCCCGCGTCGTGGTTCAGTCTCAGCAGCCTCGCATCGTCGATGGAGTGGTTCTGCAATGGACCAAGCTTGTGCGCATCTTGAACAAAACCAACGCCATGTAGTGCCGCTGCTTACATGGCATTCAGTTCTTTCTTGCTGCATACGCAGCCACTCAGCTCGCACTGCTGGCCTTGACAACTACCGGGTCTCCGGGTGTTATCCATGGCCTTTCGGTTGCCGGGGCGGCTCTGAGCTTTGCTGCCTCACTCTCCACGATCCCCCTCTCATACGCAGATCACACACGGGCTCGCAGGCCCTCGACGTTGCTCAATGTGTACATTCTCTTTACTCTGCTCTTTGATGTGGTCCAGGCTCGGACAGCGTGGCTCATCATTACAAACTCGCACTTGACTCTCTTGGCGAGGCTCTTCACCTCTTCGGTTGCGCTCAAGGCCGTCATTCTGTGCCTCGAAGCCATGCCCAAGACGAAATACATTCGGTGGGAGGCTAACCAGCATAGCCCTGAAGAGTCCAGCAGCATATTCAGCCTTGGCGTCTTCTACTGGCTGAACCGGCTATTTCTCCGCGGATACAGAGACATCTTGCAGATTGACGATTTGTATCCCCTCGACACGGGCATGGCGGCTCAGATACTCCAGGAAAAGATTACACGGCGCATTCAACTCCAAAGGTACCGCAACGAACCAAAGTTTGGGCTTTGCAAAGATGTCTTTAGGGCTCTGGCCGGACCGATTCTCATGCCGATTCCTGCTCGCATAGCCCTCATTGGGTTCAAGTTTTGTAATCCTTTCCTGATTGAAGCTGTGCTTGATTTCCTGGAATCGCCCGACGACCCGTCAAGGAAGAATCTCGGCTACGGACTTATTGGAGCCTGTCTGTTCATCTCTGTGGGCGTCGCCATCTCTTACGCCTTTTATGGGTACTATAAGCAAAGAGCCATATACATGACGCGGGGGTGTCTCGCAACTGTCATCTTCCGAAAGACGACTGAGATGAAGCTGGACGCAGCCGACGATGTTGCCGCGGTGACTCTGATGAGCACCGATGTTGGAAACATTGTCCTTGCGGGCGAGAATGTCCATGAGATATGGGCAAACGTGATTGAGTCTGGCCTTGGATGCTGGCTCCTTTACAACAAGCTCGGCACCCCGTTTGTGACGCCCATCATTGTCATTCTGGTATGCGTCGCGATCCTCGCGTGGGTTCTGGGAGCCATTGGCAAGAAGCAGGGAAACTGGATGGCCAAGATCCAGAACAGAGTTGGCCTGACTGCCAACGCCATCTCGCAAATGAAGCTGTACAAGATCTCGGGCATCACAGGTCCCGTGGCGAAGTTGATACAGAGCCTCCGCGTAGAGGAGCTGAGGATCGGCAACCAGTTTCGCCTCCTCATCATCCTCGCGGCGGCAGCGGGCTGGCTTCCGCTCTACATTTCGCCCACCTTGACCTTTGCCGTTACGTCCCGGACCATGAGTGCAAAGACGCTCTTCACTTCTCTCTCCTACATTATTCTCTTGACGTCTCCGCTAGTCAACGTCTTTCAATCCTTGCCAGACGTGCTCGCCGCCCTCACTTGCATGCAGCGGATCCAGAGATTTCTCGTCAACGAACCCCGAGTTGACTTTCGACAACAGTCGGACACTTGTGATAATCAAACAGCTCAGAACTCGGAGAAGGAAATGAGTAATCGGTTAGCTTTCTCAATCGAAAATGGAAGCTTTGGATGGGGTGGCGGAAAATCGACACTCAACGGCATCAACGCCAACATCCCTTCCCACCAGCTTACCATGGTGATAGGACCAGTAGCCTCGGGCAAGTCGACATTTTGCAAGATGCTTCTAGGAGAAGTTCCCGCCTTTTCCTGGACTGTCAAGACATTTGTCCCCATGGCCCGGGTGGGCTACTGCGAGCAGACGCCGTTTCTATACAACGCGACGCTGAAGCAGAACATCATCGGCCATTGCCCCTTTGAACAAGACAAGTATGACGAAGTCATCAACGCGACCTTGCTCCGTCCAGACATAGCCTTCCTCCCACAGGGTGACGACACCAAGATTGGCAGCAACGGTATCATGTTGAGCGGTGGTCAGAAACAGCGAGTGTCAGTTGCCCGAGCACTCTATTCCGAGTGCGACGTCATGATCTTTGACGATGTTCTGAGCGGCCTCGATAACGAGACTGAGGCGGAGCTGTTCCGTCGAGTCTTTGAGCCTGGAGGTATTGCCCAGAGAAGAAAGGCGACAGTCATCATCTGCACGCATTCGGTCCGCCATTTGCCTGCTGCGGATCACATTATTGCACTCGGTCAAGATGGCACCATTGTCGAACAGGGTTCATTCGAACATCTTGCGAGCAACAACAACTACGTCCAAAGCTTGGGTGTAAAGCAAGGGGATTCTCAAGGGAGGCCAGCTACTCTGGAAAACACCAGCGAGCAAGAGGTTATTCAGGCGCCTACCGCTCTTCAAGGGCAAGTCAGCGGCATCGCAAAGGTCCTAGACGACAAGGCTCGACAGCAAGGCGACTGGACTGTATACAAGCACTACTTGTCCAGCGTGGGCATGAGCTCGACTGCACTCTTGGTCCTCTCCGCAGTCATGTTTGGCGTCTGCAGCAACCTCTCGACCGTGTGGATGACATTCTGGTCCGAGGACAAGTTTCACCGAGGCGCAGCTTTCTATGTAGGATTGTATGGGCTGATTAGAATGACGGGCTTCCTGTTCATGCTTCTCGGCGGCCTTGTGACGTTGCTCCTTTTCCCCAAGTCGTCTGGCTCTGTGCTGCACAAGAAGGCCATCATGACCGTGGTTGCGGCTCCGCTGAGCTTCTTTACAAAGACAGACTCGGGCGTCGTGACGAATCTGTTTTCGCAGGACATGTCTCTGCTCGACGACCAGCTCCCACTGGCCTTGTTCAATGCGTCTACCAACTTTGCAGATGTTGTTGGAAGTGCGTTTGTGATTGCCTCGGCTTCGCCATACATTGCCATTGGATATCCAGTCGTGTTTACGATTTTGTACTTTTTACAAATGTTTTACCTGCGCACATCGAGACAGCTTCGCTTGCTTGATCTAGAAGCAAAGAGTCCGCTCTAGTAAGTATTTCTACTCGGAAACGTTGGCAGATGGCAGGCTTACCAAGTATAGCACTCACTTCATCGATACGATCAAAGGCATCGCCACTATCCGAGCGTTTGGGTGGGCTGACCTAGACATTCAGCATAACAATGAGCTCCTCGATACCTCCCAGCGGCCTGCCTATCTGCTTGGAACGATCCAGCAGTGGCTGCTCACGACCTTGTTCCTCATCGTCGCCGGCATTTCTACAGTCGTCGTAGCCGTCGCCACGCAGGTCCGCGCCAGTTCTGGATTTACCGGTGCCAGTCTCGTCTCTCTCCTCACCCTGAGCAGAGCCCTTGCCATGCTCATCCAGAGCTATACCACGTTGGAGACGTCCATTGGAGCAGTCAGCCGGCTCAAGACGTTTATCGAGACGGTCAAGCCGGAAGATCAGCCGGGCGAGGACCTCGAGCCTCCCGAAGAGTGGCCGCACGAGGGCCGGATTGACGTCAAGGGCGTCTCGGCATCGTACGAGTCAAAGAGTCCTTCTACGAGCCAGGACGTCTCGGATGATGCATCTTTGCTCAACCTTGTGGTTCGAGACTTGCAATTGAGCATATCTCCAGGTCAGAAGGTTGCCATCTGCGGCCGTACGGGCAGCGGCAAGTCAACTCTGATGCTAATGCTCCTTCGGCTTTTGGATCCTCTCCCGGGACATGCAGACAAGATGGAGATTGACGGCGTCCCATTGTGCTCCATGCGTCGATCTGCGCTCCGGAATCGGATTATCGCCATTCCCCAGGACGCCGTCTTCCTGCCCGATGGCACCTCGGTCAAGGCCAACATTGACCCGCTGGAAGCGTCTACGCCCGAAGAGTGTCTCGCTATTCTCGAGACTGTGCGCCTGTCGGGCTTCGTCGAGGACCGCGGGGGCCTCGATGTGGGCATGAGCGGCGAGGACCTCAGCGCCGGCCAGAAGCAGCTCTTTAGCCTGGGACGCGCCATGCTGCGACGGCGTGTGCGCGAGAGACTGGCCCAGGGGGAGAAGCGGCCCGGCGGCGTGCTTCTCCTGGACGAGGTGAGTAGCAGCGTGGACAAGGTGACGGACCGGGCAATGCAGGAGATGATCCGGACCGAGTTTGCGGGCTATACCATTGTCATGGTGTCGCATCGACTGGACATGGTCATGGACTTTTTCGATATGGTTATTGTGCTGGACAAGGGCTCGGTGGTTGAGTCGGGTAGTCCAAGAGTCCTGGCTGATACACCAGGGAGTCGCTTTGGCGAGTTGTGGGCGGTCGAGAATCACGAGGGGAACGATACGAAGTAGTCCGAGGTGTGTATCAGGATGATTTGATGGGTTGCACAGGGTGGTAACAGTTACAGAGGTTGTTACTCTTCAAGGGTTTGGTAAATGTGCAGCTTGTGGTCACCAAATCATCATCATGAGAGAAGGCTCTGATGTGCACCCACTGGACCCGGTCGTCTTCGTTTCTTCTTGTTAGCTCTTATAGATGCATGAGGCCTCGTCCAACCAGTTCAGCGACTTTGCCATATTAATCTCCTAACAAGTCGTGGTGGCTGCAGACGCCAAAAGGAACAGCCAACAGTTTCACCAACACAAACCCCAAGACATGGCCACAACGTTGACGACGACGACGGCAGCGGCCGCGCCCGAACCAGGCCATCGGGACGATAGTTACCGAGCAGGCGGGATGTGTACGGCCAGTCATACAGCCAACAAGGTCACACTCGTCCAGACTTTGCGCTGCGGGTGATGGACCAACCGTCCGTCACATATAGGCCCCCCATGCCGGAAACGACCAACATACGCTTTTTGCCGCATTTGCCGTGACTCGCGGACTCGGAGGGATGGCCGAGTCTATACGGAGGAGACGATGCTTGTCTTGTACGTCTACTTACGTGTAGCTGATCTGTGGGCCAGTTGAGACGGACTGCTTGATAGATCAGAATGAGTGGTAACTTTGGTCAAGCTTGGCAGCGGGTTGGCGAGTCAGGTACAGCTGGCTATCACTCTATCGATACTCGGGCATATCCTACTCATTTCTACTCTCTGGATTACTGCTGGCTATTACTCCAATGCAGCTGCTCGCCGGGCTGGCTGCGCTTGCGGTTGAGGTTGAGATTGCGGTGTGACTCTCGGAGGCACCAAGATGAGTCTCTGCTTTGATGCAACGCACGCATCGGTCCCTCTTATCCCGAGACGAGGATAAGGAGGAAAAGAAAGCGCCCGCTCCAGTGGCCAGGGTCCTCGTCGTCCGAGGTGGTGACGAGTTAATGTCTCGGCATGGCGTACCGATGAGACGGAACCGGTTGATTTACGACTGCCGGGGCCGTGATGGCGTCTCTCGTACATGCCGGCTTCATACCAAGAGCCCGGGATGGGTTCCATGAGGATTAGTCTACAGCTGCTTGACCCAACCGGCGGGGCGGGTGCATGGAGAATCAGGCCATTTCCTCTTTGCTGGCGGAACCCACGATGCTTGCTCTTGTAGCCTCTGCATCGTGTCTCGTACAAAATGCATGGTTCAGGGTTGAGAGAAGGCCATCCCGCCCGGCCGGGTCTCCATCACGGGCGGGGAACATGTCCCAAGTTGTTGGTGACGGAGTATTGTCCCGCGTATTGCTGGGACTGGAATGATGGATGGCCGGATGCCAGCACATCCGACAGCATACATGGCTCAAATGGCAGCAAGCCTTGGCGTTGTTCTTGTGTCGCTACTTGGAGATGAGCGGTTGAGATGAGCACGACGGGGGGGTATTCCGAAGCTTCCGCGCATCGTCGACGACGAGAATGAGGTTGAAGGGGGAATGTCAGAGGCAGTTGGCGAGGCCCAAGGCTCGTTTTACGTACAACAAGAACAAGCATCGAGGCTCGGAAATAACTAGAGCCCGGGAATGCTTGTCTCGTCCCATGTCGAGATTGCCGGGGGCCCATGCATCCCGGGGAGAGGATCCCCTCCCGCTCGGAGAATCATTACTAGTGTTGGGAGGTCGGGTATATTTCTGCTTTTACACTAGAGCAGTACATACATGGGATTGCATACTGTAGGATTGAAGCCTCTTGGTGATAGCTGGTCCACGGCCGCCTAATGGTGGACAGCGCGTGGGAACGAGGTGATGCTTGTGATGTAGACATTGCAGCAGCAGTAGGATCGACTCGCTCGACTCCCCGTAGTGCCGTGATGAAGCTGGAGATGCCATGGACATGGAGATGCCAGCAAGCCCCCCGCTTGAAGCCCGCTACGACGCAAGCTGACTGACATCCATCCATCCCCATCCACATCCCAGTGGGCATGATCCATCCATCTAGCCAAGTCGACATGCGGGCGGCCCCCACGGCGCTACCAGGGCCATGGGATGGTTTGCTGCGGCCATGGATCAATGGCTGAAGGCATCCAAGGCGCAGTAATGCACGGAGCTGTGCTGTGCTGTGCTCCCAAGCCATCGGGTCTGCCTCCATCAGCATCCTCAGCATCATGAGCATGATACCACGAGACGAGCTGCTCTGCTCTGCCGAGCAACTTGGGCATATCCTACTCTATTCGACTCTGAATGCTAAGCTCCACAGCCTGCCCTGTTCCATTCATGCTAGCCCGATTCTGATGCCTCGCTTTCCATATCTGGCCGCCCTAGCCTCCTGATCCTGACCCTAGATAACCTTGAAAGCTTGCCATTGCCACCCGCCGTTCCCCGGCCCGTACTGTTCTGCTCTCTTTTCTTCTGTACTGCACTGTACAGTCCATCCTGTCTGTGCCTGTAATAATTCTTGCCTCCGTCCCGCAAACTCTGTCGCTCAGTGTGGCGGGAGCTGGCCGTCCAAGCCAATTTGCATCTATTTTGGGACTGACTTTGGCTTCAGTTTTGGCTCTGGTTCCATCTCTGGCCTAGTTAGGCTTCAGCTTGGCTTTGGCTTTGGCTCTGGCTCTGGCTCTGGCTCTGGCGTCGAGCTATCCAATTCCGTCGTTGCTTTTGGACCTCTATCTCGGCAATTCCCCATCCTTGCTTGCTTGGCCATCTTCCAGCTCGTTGCGTTGCTGCTTTGCACCTACACCAAACATTTTCCATTCTGGCCCGTCTCATCCATCTCTTGTCCATCTCTGTAAGACACACAGTGCCTAGCCAGGATCGCCCAGGAGCAGGAGTCGAGTTGGAACATGTGCCGGCGCCTCGACGACCAACAATGAACTCGCCGCCAGAGTCGATCCGATTACATGGGCCTCAACGCCGTGGCAGTCATTCCCGGACCCGGCTGAGCTCCGATCGGCATCCCGCCATGTCTCCCACCGCCCGCGACACCAAGGCCTCGTCCGCATCTCCCGGCGCGACTCGGCCGGCCCCCGGCTTCGTCCCTCCCTCGCCGGCATCCAGCACGTCGGCTCTCGCCGTCGCCTCGGCTCTGGACGCGGACCTGGGCGGGCATCTCGACCCGGCCGACGATGGCTCCGACGCCGGGGATGATCTGAGCGAGACCCGCAGCCTCACGCAGAGCATCCGCGAACACGTCATTGACGGCGGCCTCCGCTACCACGCCTACCACGCCGGCCAGTACATGTTTCCCAACGACGAGACGGAGCAGTATCGCGACGACATGAAGCACGACCTGACCGTCCAGCTCTGCGACGGCCAATTCTTCTTTGCGCCCATGCAGGGTCTGTTTGAGAAGGGGGCTGAGATTCTCGACCTCGGTACGCATTCCTGACGGCAGCATCACCGCTGGCATGAGCAGCCAACTCACTAACGGCGTGATAGGAACTGGAACTGGAAAGTGGTGCATTGATCGTATGTCCCACGTCCGTGTTTTGATGAGGCTCTCGTGAGCACCACTGACCTGGCTTGCATAGTCGCCGACAAGTATCCCAACTCTGTGTTGCACGGCATGGACCTATCACCCATCCAGCCCGATTGGGTCCCTGAGAATGTCCTCTTTGTCGTCGACGATGTCGAGCACGAAGCAGGCTGGACCTATGCGGAAAACAAGTTTGACTACATTCACATTCGCCACACGCTTCACTCCATACGGAACAGGACCGAGCTGTGGCAGCGCATCTACCGGTACGTGGACGTGTACTCTACGATATTCCTCTGCTGTTGTCTCATCTAACCTGCTAGTAGGCACCTCAAGCCAGGGGGCATCGTAGAGATTCAAGAGTTCCAATACACGTCTTCATGTGACGACGATTCCTGCGACGGTCCCTACGCGTACCGCGACTTTCTGGGATACCTGCAAGAGGGCATGGCCGCGGTGGGCTCCAACCTCAACGCCGTCCTCCAGGCCGAGGAGGAGCTGGCGGCGGCCGGCTTCGAGGGCACGAAGCGCCACAGCCTCAAGTGCCCCGTCGGCGCGTGGCCCAAGAAGCAGCGGCTGCGCGAGTGCGGCCTCGTCTTCCGCGATGCCCTGCTGTGGGGGCTGGTTGGGATATCGCGACGGCCCTTCCGCGACGGCCTGGGCTGGACCCTGCTCCAGATTGAAATGTTTCTTGTCGAGGTCCGCAAGGCGCTCAGCGAGGACGTCAACGGACTGCCCCGGTACCATACGTATCTTCCGTTCCACAACATCTACGCCCGGAAGCCGCTGGGTGCCGACGGGCGAGAACCGCAAAGGGCATCGTGATGCGGCGGATACAGCCGTGGTTGATTGACTACGGGAATGGTGGATTACTGACGATTTGATGATGAAATGTACATTTGAGCCCGTATATACATGCAATACACACTGGTCACTGGAGCGGTTGAGATGGCGCTTTGTTGATTGCATTTTACTGCAAGGGTTTGGATGATAGGGATGGATCTCGGACACGAGACCAGGGAAAATCGGAAAGGACAGGTGCTTACTGCTGAACTCTAGAGCAGAGACATGGTTGATGTGTCGATACATGATATTACTGGGTTGATACACTGTTATTTAGGATGGTTCATAGTCACCATCGAGCCAAGAATCAAGTTTGTGGAAAACAAATCCAATTACTACCTAGTATCTAAACATTATCGTCATGGACGGAATTGCAGCGTGTTCGCTCTTGACGGCCTCATGTTCAACTCGACATCCAATGAATTCCCAGGCCGACGGGGGAGAAAAAGGGGACCACAGCCCCCGAGCAAAAGGGAGAGGGGGGCGTCTGGGGAGAAGATTGACGTTATTGACTCTCTAGTCTCGGCGAGACTCCCGCTTACAGGAAGAGGAGGCCGGCGACGATGGCAAGGCCAGACAGGCCAATGGCGGGCAGCATCTTGCCAGCGCCAGCAGCGACAATGGGCGTCTGGAAGGGAGGGTTGCCGCCCTGGGTAGGCTCAGCAGGGTAGACGGGACGCTGGGGGTTGGGCTGCGACGGCTTGGGGCAGAGAGCTCCGGTGCAAGCGGGGACGACGTTGCAGTTGTTGCCCTGGCAGTCCTGGCGCTGGAAGCAGTCGTTGCCGGTGCAGGCCTGGTGCTGGCACTCGTTGCCCTGGCAGACAAAGTTCTGGCGGCACTCGTTGCCCTGGCACTGCTGCTCCTGGCACGTGTTGCCGGTGCAGACAACCTTGGTGTTGCAGGACTCGCCCTCGCACTGGTGGAAGTTGCAGTCCTCGCCGTTGCACTTGACAAGCTGGTCGTAGTGCTGGTCGTTCTGGGGGCAGGCCTCGGGGAAGTACTGGCCGTCCTTGTTCACGACGCGGAAGTGCTGGCACGTCTCGCAGGGGTTCTGGTAGTTGCAGAAGCCGCCGAAGCAGACAATGGGGTTGGCAGTGGGGATGGGGTTGAACGTGGTGGTAAAGGTCGTCGTCTCAACCGTGGCCGAGGCGCAAGGAGTGTTGTTGGGGCCGCACTGAGTGAGAGATCGGGTCGTGGTGGCAGTGATGGTCTCGGTAACGGTGCTCTCGGGCTCGACGGCGTCGGGGGAAACATCCTCGTCGTTGTTGTCGTCCTCGTTGTTGTCGTCCTCGTTGTCGTCCTCGTTGTTGTCATCGGGCGAAACATCCTCGTCGTTGTTGTCATCCTCGTTGTCGTCCTCGTTGTCATCCTCGCCGTTGTTGTCAGGCTCGTTGTTGTACTCATCCTCACGCTCGAGACGGTAGACGGACAGGAGGTAGTTGGTGGGCAGGTTCTGGCGACGGAGCATGCGGAGGGGAGCAATGATACCACCACAGGCCTCGGTGGCATCACCACCGCAGGGAATGTCGCAGCGGCCATCGCTGACACGCTCGGCATCCTTGTCATCACCGTCGTCCTTCAGTCTCTCGCTGCAGTAGCACTCCCTGTGGAAAGCGGTGGTTAGTATCGGGGCGAAATGGCACATCCATCACAGTGGGCACTTACTCGTCGTAGAGACCAATGTAGGCCTCGCCCTCGCAAACGTCGGCGCAAGTCTCAAGAGAGTTGTCGGGAGTCTCGACAGCCTTGCGGAAGAAGGGGAAACCCTCGTCGGAGCCGAAGCAGCCGTAGTAGGTGTAGCCGCGGTACTCCTTGTAGTCACCCTCGAGCTCCCCGTCATCCTCGCCATCATCGTTCTCGTCGGTGGGCTCCTCGTCAATGGGCTCCTCGTCAATGGGCTCCTCGTCAATGGGCTCCTCGTCGATGGGCTCCTCGTCGATGGGCTCCTCCTCATCATCGCCCTCATCGGGGACAATGTCGACATCGTTGGGGTCGACGTCGGGCTCGTCATCCTCGTTGAACTCGTCGTCGTCTCCAACAACGTCAACATCGTTGGGGTCGACCTCGTCGGTGCCGTCGTCGATGGGCAGCTCCTCGTCGATGGGCAGCTCCTCGTCGATGGGAAGCTCCTCGTCGGTGGGAAGCTCCTCGTCGGTGACGTCGGTGACATCGTCCGTGGGGAGGTCGTCGGTGACACCGCCAAGGTCATCAACGGGGAGGTCGTCGGTGACACCGCCCAGGTCATCAACGGGGAGGTCGTCGGTGACACCGCCAAGGTCATCAACGGGAAGATCGTTGGTAACATCATCAACGGGAAGATCGTTGGTGACATCGTCAACGGGGAGGTCGTTGGTAACATCATCAACGGGAAGATCGTTGGTAACATCATCAACGGGAAGATCGTTGGTGACATCGTCAACGGGGAGGTCGTTGGTAACATCATCAACGGGAAGATCGTTGGTGACGCCGCCGAGGTCGGTAACACCACCATCGCCAAGGAGGCCGCCCTGTCGCTCGACAAGACCGGAACCGACCCGGGCCACGGCCATGTTGCCCATGGCGAGGGCGACAACGTAAGAGTAACGCATCTTGATGTTTAAAAAGGTTGTTCTGAACGAATGACTAGGTTTGAAAAACGATTGAAAGTCCTCAAAGAGAAAAGCGAGTTGAAGCGAATGGAAGCGACTGTGTTGCGGATGAGAAGAAAAGACTGGTGTTGAGGGGATCCAACGTCGTTATTTATACGCAGTTGCCTCCCTCTCGGATGCCCTCCCTCCATCCATTGCCCTGGGCCTTGTTTGCGGCCGCTTCGCCTTGCTCCGTCCAAGAATGCAACAGATGCATCCAGGGACACCGGCAAGGGCGACGTTTGGCCTTTGTGAGACATGGCCTCCCTTTCGCCCTCGGCAGTGAAGAATGCATCCCAGCCAGCGCTCGTCCCATATGCCCCTGGCCTGTCTCAGCCAAAGACACAGCCGGCTTAGCAGGCTTAATCTGAGAGAGGAATTTCCCAACCGGCACTTTGCCCGCAAAGATTGATACGAATTCCAGACGGTGCTGACTCTGCTAGGCGGGGCCAAGGGAAGCAGGCCTCTCTCGGCTGCTCCTGTGAGGCATTCTGCCTTTGTTTTCTGACTCGTAGTTGAGCCCCACGCGCCATGGTGCTTTTGAATTCTTTGTCAATAATTTGGATGGTTCTGTTCTGCTCGACGGAGGTTGGCGAGGTCATCCCTCCGTCCTGCGTTCTATCCCATCAATGTTGTTAATGAGATTTAACACCGTTTTAGGGTCGTTCCAGAGGCCATTTGCTTGTATCCATGATGGACTTTGCAGCCGATTAGAGGCTGGTTCCGTCACGTTCTCTAAGCAGTTCCCTTGGAGAGGGAAAGTTGTTGAAAAGACGACATGATGTTGAAACATGTTGGTGGCCAATTAGGTGTCTCCATTTCCACTCCCGAAAGCGTTTTCGGCAACGAAACCGGCGGCTTGCCGTTTATGGAGCCGAAGTGGGGCCTCTCCGGACGCCGGAAATTTGTCTAGGGTAGTCTACGATTGAGCTCTTAATTGTGTTATTGTTATTCCATGCATCCGGCTCGTTATGTTAATGCTGAAATGCGTTCGTGGGGGCTCTCGTTCTTGATTTATTATAGCTTGGATGGGATATGTACTGGTCATTTGGCCACACGTCGTGGTGGAATCATCTGTCCTCGGTAGTAGTTACTGTCTGGCATCACTTCTGGATGGATCTCAAAACTGTTGGCATACCACTCCAAATTTGAAGATGATCCAGGTATAGAATAACAATTAACATTTTCGTATGTCTGCAGTATCTATTTACTTACTCGATATTCATGCCAACCACGTTGAAGCTGCTTGCATCAACTTGACTGGCAGTTTCCTTGCCCTCACCTACAGCCCGATAATCGATTACCCAAAGTCAAGCATTAAACACCATGTAATCACAAGGCTCTGTTACCCTATTCACTTGACAACAACGGTCATAGCAGACTCAAGATGACGATCCACGGCTCATCCTTCCCGATGCTCGCAAAGGCGTTTCACCCATACCCTCTGGCATTGTGGAGTGCAACCGCGACGCTCTCAATCAAAGCCCATACCTAAACTCCAGCGTCATACCGTCAATCCTTGGACGTAAACAATACAATGCGATTGTCCCGTGTTATGTGCGTACCTCTGCCCGTACACGGGCATGTAATGATTCCATCACTTCAACGCCAGCAGCATGTCACTAGGCACTAAAGCCGATACTCCATCATCTTTGTCCGAACACACCTCCCTACCCATCGCCGACGGTCCGAGATTACATATGGGGGATCTCTCGGTCCCCTGTGTCGCTGCACACAAACACGGGACCACGGTCTGGTATGCGTGCTGCTTTTTCCTTTCTTTTCGGCGACGCCTACAACCGAGACACCTTACGTCAGGAAAACACCACAGCCCTTGTAGAGGAAAACAAAGCCATTGATCATGTTTTGATAAGAGAAAGTAGTAACTGGAATGCAGTGCGTGGCCGTGCTCTCTCCCAGCGCGTTGCCAACTAGGTCCTTATTTTGGTGTCGCAGGACGTGGGACGACGACCACACAGAGAAACAGAAAGTTGTGGCCTCGATCCAACAGATTACATCTAGATCCATTCGTCTTGGGTCGTACGTTGTTATTGGAAAGCGACGCAGTCACTCTCAACCTTACACTTACAGGCGAAATCCCTGTAGACGCATGGCCTTGCACTACATGGACACAATAGCCCATGAGCCGCGATGTCCCTCACCTCGACATAACATCCATCTCGCCGCTCAGTCTACAGGCGAATAGCATGCGATTGGCCCAACGTGCAGGGAGAGAATGGCCAGGCCCCGAATTCGAGACAGCATAATTTGCTAGCATCTCCCGCTAGCCAAGGCCACGCTTGAACCTGCCAACGCCTTGTAACCGAGGAATGGAAGCAGATGAAGACTAGCCCTCGGGATCTAGGCCTGCTTGTTGACACCGGACCTTTGGACCGGGGCGGCTCTAGCCATGTAGGTAGTGGATATGGCGATGCAGAAATGAGGCCATGGCCCGTCAACGTTGTCATAGACGGTTGGATTTGCCAGGATCACCGATCCTTGGCTCCATGGAACGAAGACGGACTGACATTGTAGGTATTTGCTATCCCTTTCAAACAAATCCACTCCAATCTCGGCCCTGCTTACTCCGTCTGCGGCCAACTCCCTTCAGCGTGAACTAGGGACCAAATGGTTCGAGACCAAAGCCCACTCTAGGATCCTCTCTGGTCTTATACTGGCCATCAGAGGGAGGTTGTAGACGTATGCCGCGCTAGACTAGTGAGCTCCAGGGACTCTTGATCGACTTACGTACTTGAACGCGACGGGATCCCTGATGGTGGCGCCGCCTCATCAACCAACTCCCATTGCAACCGTCAAGGGATACGCTACAGGGATGACGAAAGGCCATCTTATTCTGATGGCATATTGGAGCAGTCTTTTGCCATTGCAATACTTGTATCTTTTCACTCTTTATTCATAGCCAACGCCATGAGAGTCGTCTCAGTGTGCTGTCGAGCCGAAGAACGGACCTCGGTCCGACTTGGCAGATGCGCTCTTTAGACTTGCCTCGACCAGCACCAACAAACCCAACACTGCTCAATCCAACCCTGACACAACAAGACTGAATGAATCCATCGCGGAGAAATAGTCGCCAGATGGCCCGGCACACGTGGCTCTGGCAGGATTTCCATCGGGTCCGACGCTGACAACGGCCCTCCCCTCACTTGCCCGCCAGAGTCAAGCCTTTTCCCACCTGCTTGACTGCCAACAGCCGTGCTCGACAGCCGAGGATCTGCAGTGGGGGAGGGGGTTTGGCGTCTGGAGATGGAGACGTCACAGCTTCGGCTGCTTTGCGATTGGAGCGACCCAGTCGCCGGGGGTTCGTTAGCCTCAGGAACGGGGCCTAGCGGCGTGGACGTTGCGCTGGGAATAGAGTCTGCCCCTCTTCTCTGGCAGAGATGAGGTTATAAAGGAAAGGCAGGCGGACGCGGCGTCTGTTCTCTTCGAGTTGTACCATCCCCATCTTCATACACATCACTATGGGCGTCACCAAGCTTCCCTTCCACGCCGACCAGATCGGCTCCCTGATCCGGCCCGAGGCCCTCGCCCGGGCCCAGGAGCAGGCCGATGCCGGCCAGCTCGGCGCCGAGCAGCTGGCGGCGGTGCAGAAGGAGGCCATTGCCGACGTGGTCCGCAAGCAGCTCGACCACGGCGTGCGCGCGCTGTCTTCCGGCGAGTTTGACCGCAAGTACTACTTCTCGGGCTTCTTTGAGAAGCTCGACGGCTTCCGCGAGGTTAGCCCCGTGCCGTGGGACCTGGCCCGCGAGTGCGCGCCGCCCGTCGCCGCCCTCAAGAAGACGGGCCGCCCCTACATGATGGCCGCCGTCTGCGACTCCAAGATTGCCTACTCCAAGAGCCCCTACCTCGACAACTGGAAAATGCTGCGCAACTGCGTCCCCAAGGACCAGTGGGCCGACTGCAAGTTCACCATGCCCCCGGCCTGCTACTTCCACCTGCGCCTCGCCGAGGGCAAATGCTACAGCCCCGAGGCCTACGCCAACGACGACGACTTCTTCGCCGACGTTGCCAAGGCGTACCGCCAGGAGCTCAAGACGCTCTACGACGAGGGCCTGCGCAATGTCCAGATTGACGATCCCACGCTGGCCTACTTCTGCTCCGACGCCATGCTCGAGGGCCTCAAGGAGGACGGTGTTGACGCGACCAAGCTGTTTGACACCTACCTCAAGGCTCACAACGACTGCATCGCCGACCGTCCCGAGGGTCTCCATGTCGGTCTGCACATCTGCCGAGGTATGTCTTACCAATCTGTACATGTCCCCCTGTCATACTAATTAACCCCCAAGGCAACTTCTCCAAGTCGATGCACTTCAGCGAGGGCTCCTACGAAAAGATTGCCGAAAAGTTCTTCACCACGCTCGACTACGACACCTTCTTCCTCGAGTACGACAACACGCGCTCCGGCGGCTTCGAGCCCCTGCGCTTCCTCCCGCGCCACAAAAACGTCGTCCTCGGCGTCGTCACCACAAAGGACCCCGAGCTCGAGGACGCCGCCGTCATCAAGTCGCGCGTCCTCGAGGCCGCCCAAATCATCGCCGACGGCCAGGGCCGCTCCGTCGCCGACGCCATGGAGAACATCGGCATCAGCCCCCAGTGCGGCTTCGCCAGCGTCGCCGTCGGCGCAGAGGGCATGACCGAGGACAAGATGTTTGCCAAGCTCAAGCTCGTCAAGGATGTCGCCAAGGAGCTCTGGCCCGACCGCCCCTGAGCCTCTTTTCTCGTAGTTGACTGTTGTTGTTGTTGTTGTTGTTGTTGTTTCTTGTCGTCGCCTCTACTGTTGCTTTGCTGTATGTATAAAGAAAAAATAGTCTTTGGAGTAGCAGGAGTTTGGTGGGAGGGGGCGGTGCCAGTTTAGTCGCGACAGAGAGGTGAGCGAGACAAGAGAAGACAAAATCATATTTGACACCTACATTCTTCCAATCCCTAGTTGAATCCAACGAGCTATTGGTAATGTGACGAGTTACGACCTTGGCTTGTATCATCAATGAGGCAGTGCTCTCTCTCCATACACCGTCGGCTTTCTAGTCAAAAAGACATGCTACAACCTGACAATCAATCAACATGGGCCTTGAGAAATATGTTGAACAAACATGTTTGTTACATCAATTAGGTCTTGTCTAGGTAGTTACCATGTCGCGTACAAAGATCATGGACACTTTCTATCAACTGGGCAGGAAAAAAAAAACACCAAGCCCGTAAAATGAGGAAAAAGGGTAAATAAAAGCAAACACAATCCGATCGATTGCCTGGTATGTGCGTCGTACGTCATTCAATGACATTCCTCATGGTTTTATACCACTCCTCTTTATCCATTTTCACTCTCTCTCCCTCTCCTCTTCTCCCTCTTCTAGAGCCATGTCATACAGACCTAGGCCTTCTTGGTCTTCTTCCCCTTCTTAAACTTGTTCTTGGGTACTCGCGCCAGCCAGTAAATGAACAGGGCGCCGGCAATGTTGACAAAGACGTAGACCCAGAGAAGACCGAAGTTGCGCCAGCGCTGATCGTAAAATGAGCTTACTCCCTTCAGATACGTGTTGGTCTCCGACATGTAGCAGAACGTGCACTGATCGGTGGCCGACGGGTCGGTGAGGTAACCGCCGGCTTGTTTCGTGTAAGAGTCCATGAACTCGCCGCAGGTCTGGTTGGCGGGGGGCGGGAATTTAAGCAGCTCGTTGCTGGCGCACTCAATCTTGGTGTTTGCCACTGCCGTTGCCAACATGCCGCCCACCAGATATGTGAATGGTGACACTCGATACATGAAGATCCAGAAGCCGGGAAGAGACTGCGGGGTGGCCAAGACACCACAGAAGATCAAGCAGAGCGTAAACAGGACGTTGGCAATGTTGCCACCCGCCTCGGCCGTCTCAAATCCAGCAATGATGAGAGTTGAAAAGGTACCCGTAAAGATCAGGAACATGAAGAGGAAGAGGAACATGAGCGCACCACGCTCCGTCACCTGGTCTGCATCGAAAGCATTGCGGTAGAGGCCGACGGGGTAATACCAGCAAAAGTACATGATGACGGCCATGAGGGCGTTCCAGGGCAGCTCTACAATAATCTGGGATAGCATAAAGACCTTCCAGGAATACACCTTGGAAGGCCTCTCACGAACCTCGTACAGCGAGCGCTGGATAACGAACTGAGGCATCGACTGCTGGACTAGTTGACCAAAGATTGTGAGCAGGTTGAAAATGGCAAACATCTGGTTCTGAAGACCCTGGATACTGTTCTTGGCCTTGAAGAAGATGAATCCGATAAAGAGCGCAACAAGGGTGCAGAGAGCTGCCTTGGAGTAGATGTAGACGGGGGTTCGCCAGTACTGTTGGAACACTCGGATGAGGTTCTCCTTGAGCTGAGCCATGAAGGGAGCCGCGAATTCGCGGTAGCTTCCAGGATCCTCGTCGGTCGGGTCAGGTTCGTTGATCTTGTCGTTCTTGATTCTCTCCAGTTCGGTTTGCACGGCCTGGTATTCGGGACTCTCACGCCAAGCCTGGTGCCAATCCACGTCGGAATGGGATCCGGGCGCGGCACCAATGACGGAGAAGATCCATTCGGCAGGGTTCTCATCAGCGGGGCAGGTCTGTCCAGAAATTCGCTGAAAGTAATCCGTCATTGTCTTGGAGTGCTCTCCAATATCGCCAAAGTAAACGGTCCTGCCACCCTTGGCCAGGAAGAGGAGACGGTCAAAGCGTTGGAAGAGCATCGCCGAGGGCTGGTGCACAGTGCACAGAATGGCCTGGCCAGCCTTTGTCAGCTTCTCGAGCAAGTCAAGAATAGCCCAAGAGGTCTGCGAGTCGAGTCCAGACGTAGGTTCGTCAACGAAGAGCAGCAGAGGGGGCTTGGCAGCAAGCTCAACGCCGATAGTTAGGCGCTTTCGCTGCTCGACATTGAGACCTTCTCCGGGAACACCAACAACAGCATCGGCATATTCTTCCATGTCAAGCAGCTTAATCACTTCATCAACATAGGCCAGCTTCTCTTCGCGAGGCACGTGAGCCGGCTGGCGAAGAAGGGCGCTGAAGTTGAGAGCTTCTCTGACCGTTGAGGTTTGAAGATGTAGATCCTGCTGCTGAACGTAACCAGTCTTTCGCTGAAACGACATGTCTCGGGGCTTGCCATCGACTAGCATCTCGCCAGTAATAACACCCATAGAGACACGGTCGGCCAAACAATCCAAAAGAGTCGTCTTTCCAGCACCAGACACACCCATCAGGGCAGTCAGAGTGCCAGGCTTGACCCATCCATCCACATTGTCCAGGATTCGTCGAGGTTCTTTCTTGATCTTGATATCGTAGCACACATCATGCCATTGGAAGACGGACGTCTGTTGCTGGATGAAACCTCCGCTCTTCTCGTTGGCAGCTCGGCTTCGGTTGGTGGCAACGGGACCAATGTTGGCCATGGCGGCCTCGGGGTCGCTGTGCGACTTCTCGCCGCTAGCAACAGCCGCTGGCTTGTGACCACGTCGATATACCAGGACCTCGCCCTTGGACTTCTTCTCAGAAACGAGCTCGGCGGAAACCATGTATGTGAATAAGAAGAAGACGGTAAACGCGATGATGATGCCAAAGTTGCGCCAGCGGTGTTCCCACTTGTACTCGAACTGGAGCTCCGCATAGCGATCTCCAAGAACACCTCGCTTGCCAACCTCGGAACCGACAGCTCGGCAGACGCGGTTCACATCATCGACTTGGTCGGCGCCGTATCCTGGGATGGCGGAGCTCGGGACGTAGTCGTTGCAGTCGTAGGTTCGATCGTGGAACTCGTTGACGATCAAGGCCTCAAACACATAGGCAATCGGGTCAATATAGTGTAGCCACTTGCACCATCCAAGCATATAACGCTTGGGAATGACGAAGCCAGTGAAGATGACGAGATCGAGAATCAGAAGCGCCGCAGGAACGAGAGCCTGGAACAGGGTACGGGATGCAGATGCGATGGTGCGGAAGATCATAGACATGACCATGACAGTGCTAAACGAGATGAGCAGGAAGAAGAAGAAGGGACCCGGCTCGCGTCGTAGGTTGGTCATGAAGTAGAGGATCAAGTTGAAGATGATACAGTTGACAATCTTGTACGGCATGTCACAAAGCATCGAGGCGGTGGCTTCAGCAGACGGATGGTAGAGCGCATATCGGCTATGCTTCTCCACGATTGGTCGTTGCGCGTACAAGGTCAAGATCTAATTGTTGTCAGTTGGAAACGGGACAGGAGCCGAATCGCAAAAACTTACCTCGAGAGCACTGGCAAAGGCATTCATCAGGCAGGCAAAGAACAGAAGGGCGCCACGTTGGAAGAAACTTTCGGCAGTCTCCTTGAGGTTGTAGAAGACACTTGCGACAACGAGGGCCATGATTGAGTTTCCAATCAGGGCACCAATAGTGAGACTGGGGTCGCCAGTCAAGCGCCTGATTCCTCTCCACAAGCAGAGCTGGACCTGCTGAGCAAAGGATAGAGTAAACGGGGACTTCTTTCGCTGGCCCTTGGCTTGCTGGGCATGCTTGGAAGCGCGGAAGGCCTCGGCGTCGGGGCCGTTGATTGGGTGGGCCAGCTTGTATTCCTCAATCTCAGCCTGCAGCGCCGTATACTCGGCGCTGTTCTTCCAGGCCGCCGCAAACTCATCTGGAGTGTTGGGTACCTTGCCCTTGTAACCAGGACGCACGACACGCTCGAGGGGAGCAGTCATCGAGGTGAGGAAATCAGGGGTGGTCTGTCGGAGGGGGCACTCGAAACCAAGGTTGATAAAGTACTGCTTGGCGGTTTGGGCACGACCAAAGAAAATCTGGCGACCTTCGTAAAGAACGCAGACCTTGTCGAAGAGATCATAGGCACTTTGAGGCGCCTGATAGATGGACACGACGGCAGTGTTGTTGAAGAGCTCAGTCTGCAGACGAAGCGTCTTGCAAAACTCGATGGCGTTGGCAGAGTCGAGACCGCGGGTCGAGTTATCCCAGCACTGCAAAGGAGCACCAGAAAGAGCGGCCTCGGAGATGGTGACACGCTTGCGCTCACCACCCGAAACACCACGGATATACTCGTTACCGACGCGAGTGTTGACGGTGTGAGAGATACCAAACATGGCCATGACAACGTCCCGAAGGTGGCCAGCAAACTCGTTCCTCTTGAGTCCCTGCGGCAGCTGGCGTGGCTGGCGGGCGCGGGCGGCGAAAGTGAGGGTATCGCCAACAGTCAACTGAGGGAAATGGGTATCGACTTCGGCGGTGTAAATGGCCTCACCACGGTGGTGGGAGTGCATCTCCTTGGGTGCCATTCCTGTGATTTAGTTAGCACATGGTTCCCCTCCATCAGCTTCTTGAATGCGACTGTGCACATCCATTGCGACTCTGGTAGGCGAGACTGGATGGGTGGGGGGCTGGGGTGTCATCTGCAGGGTGCAGGTATAACAGAAGCTGACTTACCCTGGTAGTTGAAGTATGAGCCATCATCGACGTAGATGCCATTGGTCTCGCCAGCAATTGTCTTGAGCATGGTCGAGCAGCCAGAGCCGGGAGGACCAAGAACCACCAGCATTTCACCCTTGTGGACAACACCATCGAGCTGGCGCAAAATGTCGATGCGCTGCTGGCCGTTGCCAAACATGCCCCTGAGGGAGTTGGCAGCCGAAAGCCAGACATTGGCAACGTCCTTTTGGTAGTCGCTGCCAGCGCCGAAGCCGTAGACGTTGAGGTTCTGGAAGCAGACACCTGCGGATCGGAAACCGGCGCCGTCTCGCTGAACGAGCTCGACAATGGCCTTGGCCCAGGCGCGGCCGCTGAAGTTGGGCGAGCTGGGGTTTAGAGCTGAATTCTCGTCGGCGAGGAAGGGGTTGGCGGCTTCGTGGGCGGCAGAGGCGTGTGAGTAGGATCGGGCGAGGCCCTGGACAAGAGAGGTCCTGCGCTCCATCTCCGAGTCTTCACTGTCGTCGCCGTTTCCCAGCGTCTCGGCAGGAGACGAAGTAGCTTTGGTGTCATGGTGAGCTGCATCCGCCATGGAAGCGTCTTGTTGTTGGATACCGTGACCGGCGTTGACGGGGACGCCTGCCTTGGCGGCAGTTGCGTCGTTGTTGGCGTTCATCCCGTAGACGGCAGACATGACTGCAATAGTGCCTGGCGGCAGCGTCTATCTGTGTTGGGATGTCGCAGTTGGTTCGTGGCAAGTGTCTGTGAGGCCTGTCCGATGGCTACAAGACGAGGCGTCGTGGGCGCCGTTGGGGGTTATCGGTGAATTAGAAGGGATATAGAGGGGTTGATGGGGCAATGGAGGCAAGGAGTGAATGAAGGAACACTTGGGAGAAGAAGCCAAGCAACGGAGAACTAGAGAAAGAGGCAGCGGAAGCGGACAGGGAGGGGAGATTATAATACAAATAGGAATAGGAATAGGAATAGGAATAGGAATGGCTGCTCATCAGCGGCAGGGCTGATGAAGACCTGAGAATAGGTTGGTACCAGCAACAGGGCGTTGCTAGGGGCCTTTGGGGCCTCTAGGCAGGTACCTCGCCTGTATTGACGGATGGAGACCTTGCATTGACAGTGGGGCAGCCCTCTCAGGTCTATGGGATTTCAGGAGCCATGGCATGGGAACTTTGCCTGTGCGCTCAGCCGCCAGGCTCAGGCTCGTACTCTTGTCAATCTCTCTGGCCTGGCTCGCACTCTCGCTACAGCCTGCGGACTTTGCTTTGGGAGGTGTGGATGTGGATGTGGATGTGGAAGGAGCTAGAGGCTGTGGGGCGGCCGCCCTTGGCTGCGGGCTCAAACAAGTCCCCGGCCGCCGTTGAGGATGATGGAACTTGTTCGTGACGGCGCCCGCACTGCGGCGAATCACCGCGTTGCGGGTGTTACGCTCGAGATCCGCTGCTCAGGTGTCGGATGCTGACGGGAGAGAGATGCGTAATCGCAGTGTTGCAACACCCCGACCCGACGGTCAGCAACTGACACTTGTTGTTTACCTAGTATATCCCAGAGGTCAGCAACCAAGACTCAATGCCCGTTGAACCACATCCACAGGTTGCCTGCCCCTTTGTTCCATTGCCTCTTGGGCTTCCACGCTTCCACGCTTCCACGCTTCCACGTAGCCGCCGGATCGACACAGAATCGGCTGGAGCATCCTAGTGAGGTAACCGAAGCATAACGGATAAGAAAGCTACCCAAGTGCGCTATCTCCGCCCCAGACGCGTGTCTGCTAGGATAGGATAGACGATACACAGGGGTTATGCTTACCCTGGTGTGGCCAAGGTGACATGGCCGCCGTTTTGCAGATTGCTTCTGCGTTGATAAATGAGGCATCGTATACATAGTAGTATAGCCTGGCCCTCAATACAACGGTATTGGCTGGATGGAAAAACGGCGGCTCACCTCAGCACCTCGCCGCTGGAATACCGAAATGCACATACATAAGCACGTCCAGTCCCGCAACCAAGTTGATTGGCCCGAATCAACATTGACATGCTCGTTCGACTCATTGTGAGTCTGTCTTGTCTGCCACGCCACCGCCGCCACGGACTTTGGTCTCTTGCGTCTCGGCAAGCTGAGCAATCAGCGTGCCGGGACTGACTCATCCTGCTGGTTGGCGGCCCTCGGCCCTCAGGTACCAAGGTACGACGATACTTGGCTGGAATAAGAAAAGGCAGTTCCGCCCTGAGCAACTTTTCACTTTTCAGACGCAGTACCTAGGCAGCTGAGGCAAGTGATGCAAGTCAAACGCGCCAACCACAGAAAGGGGACTTTGCAGTACCTTAGGTACCTGAGTACGTACCGTACCGTACCGTACCGTACCGGGAGGCCCCGGATCCGGGCACCGGACGAGGCCAGGCCCAAGCGGGCTACTCGAGGCCCACAGTTACGAGCGTTGCCACTTATCGGGGTCTTACAGCAGCCCGACAGCCCGTCTGAGTCTCTGGGAGCAGAAATTTTAATCTTTAATCTTCCATGGGTTAGTTAACTAGGGTGTCCTGATCCTCCTGTCAGCACCTTGAGAGCGTATCCACTCGGCATGCTAAACACTCACCCATCATGTAGATCAGACCATGTCTGGCGGCTCCTGCTGCGAGTGTTTCTTTGGGAGGATGCAGGCCGTTGTCTGGAACACGTCCCAAACACTCCGTCATGGTAGAGGTCTAATTATCCCGATATAATACCGCACGCTGACCGATGACACGGGCGCAAGGTTACATTGGATATCGAGATAACATCTATGCATTGGTACCTTGAGCATGTCGTCACTGTTGCACTAAACCCCACGTGCATTTCTGCTGACTCTATCCGCACTCCGTTGTTGCATCCAAGATGGCGGACTTGACATACCTATGTAGACAGGCTTTACTGACTAACCCCGAGCAAGTTGTCAAGCTTGGCTCCTTTGTATAGGGCAGCCCGTGTCTTGAGATGGAAGCCAGATGAGAACCGACAAGTGCCTTCTCCATCCGATTCGAATCAACATGGCTACCCTCGGGCTTGTCTGGTCTGTTTGGTCGGTTTCGCACGCAATGCGAGACTCCGCGTCCCAACTCCGCTCCGCAATCCCCACGAGACTCCTCAGGCGGTGGAGTTGGGATCTGCCGGGTTCTCGTTAGAGCCCGATGACAATCCGCGAGTCCGACGTCTGTCGTGCACTAGCCCCCGGCTTGGACACGCAGCATCGCCATCGTGTCTTATCAACACGTTACCGCAGAACATTGCGTCTTGTCTGGATTGGCTGCATGGGCGCATCTCGGCTTCCAACTTTATGTCCGTCTTACCTGCAATGTAAAGCAGCGGCTACAGAGATTGCCCATGCATGCACCTTCGTCCTCGTCCAACTGCGCCAACACCATCTCTTGACGATCCATCGCTGATTTCGTGATTTGCCATATCCCTCCCAACAGCATGGCAATCCTGCAAGGGTCACATCGCCAAGCGATACGATCCTGCTTATCCGTCCTTGTCCACATCCACAGGAATGGTGCCCCTTTATCAAGATCCAAAAAGTTCCCAGCATCATTCCGGCTCGTCTCCACATTCCCGGCCTCAAGAGCCGGCGCCGCTATGGGTGTCCGACTACGCATGACTACTTGTGCCACTGCAAGAGCATCGCGACAAAGACTGCTTTCTGTTGTTGCACTTGGGATAGACGTCTGATCAAAAGGCATAGTTCCACAATCCTGCATGAACCACATCTCTCCCACCTGCATGATACGTGCAGCTGGATCTGAATCATTCTCAGACTTGAAATTGGCTCACAGATATGGTGCATTATTGCTGTCTTTGTCCAAGACATGACTGTTTCTGATATACGGTCCCTGCTATAAACGTTGGCCAAGTCTGTCAAGATCAGTACCCAGCTTCTTCCAAGTTGATGGTTCAACCTTGACCACAAGGCTCTAGTCGGAGGGGTAATATGTGAATTAGAGGGCAACGAACCATCATGTTCGAATCGCTTCGCTATATACTCCGTAGTCCTACAGATCTGCTCCTCGCTCTTATGTGAGCTACATGAAGTTGATGCCTACGCCAACCTGTAGCCCCTTGGTCGCCGTTTCTCCCCGTCGCAGGGCCAGGGGCAAGCTAAAGTTCAACTCGAACCGCGCGACAGGATGCGCGTACACCAGCCCCACGCCCGCGGCCATGCTGGGGACTCCGTTGAAGAGTTCGCCAACCGCATTCACCATGCCATTTCGTACCCCCTTGCCGTCGAGGCCCTGGGTGGAGCCCTGCTCCGACTTACCCTTGAGAGCTACGAGACGACCGCCATTGGCAAAGACCTGGAACCGCAGACCCGAATCGGGACCCTTGTATGGCAGAGGGAGGAGCATGTTGACACTGCCAGCAGCGAAAACGTCACCGCCGACTGAATCCTGTCCGTCGCGGGGGCCAAGGCCGCCCATCTTGAAGCCTCGTACATCGGTTGGGCCACCGAGCTGGAACCGGTCGTTTATGCGGCTGGAACGGACCTTGTCTCCAAAGTTGTAACCCAAGGGCAGAGGGCATAGCGCGCCCAGCCTGAGACCTGCTCCTATGGAAGCGCCAGTTCGCTCGGTGCTGCCTGGTAGTGGCAGGGGCACCGCACCACCAACCTCAAACTCGCCCTTGGAGAAGGCAACATCTCCAGCCAGAGGGCCAAGTCCAGCTACCTCAAGACCGGATCGGAGCATGTATCCACTCTGCGGGAGTTGAGGGTTGTCTCGCCTCTCTCGGTAGAATGTATGCTTGATAGAGCTCTTGATGGTGTCACCAGCATCTGCGCGCACAGTCGGGCTCGCGTTGTCGCCGAGACCGGTGATTTGTCGCCAGAGGCCCGAGTATTCCACCGATTGAGAGTCGCGCTCCGTGTTGAGCCAGGAAAACCGCACCGAGCCGCCCTTGAGCACCTCTTCGTGCGAAGCCCATGGCTTCTCTGCCGCCGACGCCAGGCCCTCAAAGGATATCCGGTAATCCGGGTTGCTCAGGACAGGCGCGCTGAGGTTGGCGCTGTACGCGGAGCGCGTTCGAGTTCCGGCCTTGGCGTTGAGCGTGAGCATCTCGGCACCACCAAACATGTTGCGCCAAAGCAGCGACCCATACGCCGATCCCTCGCCATTGCCAACGTCGGTACCAGTCTGGAGCTTGAAGCGAGAGAGCTCTCGGACTCGAAAGTCGACGTTCACATCGGTAGGCGAGGTGGAAGGGTCCGTCTGTTGTACCGAGGTGAGGAAGGTTTCGGGTCCTGGTTGGAATATCACTTTTGGCCTGGTCAGCAACTGCAGCGGGAGAGATGGGCCATTGACAACTCACTGAGGCCATCGAGCTTCTCCCTTGCCGTCTTTATCTTGGCCACGACGTCGCCAACGGTAGAGGAAGAGTTTTGCGCATCGCTCACGAGAGGCTGGATGATGGGGTCGAGGAAGCTGGTGCGCGTGTTGGTGGCGCCATGAATTCGGATCTCGTTGACAGTCATGGGCGCCGACATCTGATCAGCGATCTGCACACAATGTCAGCGGAAAGATATCCCAAGGGAACCTGGCCGTGAGCATACCGCCTGCGCTAGGCGTCGCTGCTTTGCCTCCTCCAGCTCATTCTGGAACTGTGGACTCGACTCGGCTTCTTGTAGCAGATGCCCAGTGTTGGCGTGAAGCTTGTCAATCGCGTCGGGGGACTGTCGCATTCAGTCAATAGCCATTGCCGATGATTATACGTGGATAGTAACTTACCGACACCCCTACGGAGCTTGAGTTTACAGCCATTGCAGAGAGGCTTTGCTGAGTCTCATGCGTTGCTGAGGTGCGAGGAGTGGTACGAGGATCTCAAAACTTCCGGTACAGGCCGAGAGCTTCTGCCGCGAATTGTGGCTGGTGCGCCACAGCATTACGTAGCATCGCGTCCACTGTGGCTGGTGTCTGACAGACACGGGCTCAATCAGCCATGTCCATGTCCCTCTCCGAAGTCACAGGCACGTACCCAACTCCTCTTCATTCAATCTACAACAAACCCACGCTCAACTCACATTCACTACACCATCCGGCCTTCCGGGTGCGCCCTCCTTTTATTGCTATCGGCCCCTTGCTTCCTTTGTGACTTTTCTTCCCCGGGTTGACAGTATACAATCCCATCGCTCGAGTCCTCACGCGAGCGCCAACCTGTTCTCATCCTCTACTCTCCTGCGCCAGTCGACAAGTCCTCCGTCGCCAAGTCCTCAGTCGCCATCACCGGCATGGCTAGTAAAGCTGCGAGCAAGCGGGCAAGTCTTTGGCTTCCCTTCCGCTGCAATTTGTCCTTTTCTAACAATCTGGCCAGTTGACGCGCGAGTACAAGGCCATCTCCGAGAACCCGCCACCTTACATTACGGCCCACCCCTCCGAGTCCAACATCCTAGAGTATGCGCGCTCCTTACTCTGTCCATCGACAAACCGACGCTGACCCTTTTCATCTCTAGATGGCACTATATCATTACCGGGCCTGAGGAAACGCCTTACCATGGAGGACAGTATTGGGGCACCCTGATATTCCCCCCGAACTATCCGTTTGCGCCACCCGCCATCCGCATGCATACCCCATCCGGCCGATTCCAGCCATCAACGCGGCTGTGCCTTTCCATATCAGACTTCCACCCGAAATCATTCAATCCTGCGTGGGAAGTGTCTACTATCCTGATCGGGCTTCTGTCTTTCATGACGAGTGAGGAAATGACCACCGGATCAGTGTCCAGCACCGCAGCCGAGCGGCGTTATCTTGCCTCGCGCACCCGATGGTGGAACTCGACCGGCAACGGATCCCAATCAAAGAGCAACCCCGCGAACAAGGGCAACGTAAAGGCTGGTGATGGCGGCGCAAAGTTCCGAGCCGAGTGGCCCGAAGTGGATGTCGAGAACTGGGAGTGGATGAAGAAGAACAAGGTCGACACGGTGACTGGCAACCGCACAGACATCGACAACAATGCCTCTTGCAGGCCCCAACTTGGCATCGCTGCATCAAGCGGCGGCCAGGCACAGGCGGTTGTTGATGCCGTTGTGCAACAACGTGAAGCGGGGACGGGCTGGATCTACCGTAACAAGCTCCTTGTTGCAGGTGCCGTCATCTTCCTCTATGTTCTAATTGCGAGGCTTGTAAGCGGCGACGGTAATTGAGGAGGGGAGTTTTCGTGCTGGAATTTATCTATATGCTCAGCGGTGCTCTTGGGTTTGTACAGGTTCTGCGACGGAGCAAGGCGGGTTTTGGTGCCATGTTGCAAGAGACGTATGTCTTTAGTATAGCGTTTCAGGCACACAATAACAATAACAATAACAATAACAATACGAACATGTCTATCGAAAAGGTTGTGCCCCTTGACTCTTGCTCAACCCTTGATCAAGGCATGAAGCGTGTTATATCCATGATAACAGGCACAACAGCTCTCTTGCATGACTACTCGGTAGCTCGGCGGGGATGGCGCATGTTGAGTTAGTGCAAGTCATTGTGGAGCTACAGACCAGTGTCCAGACAAGTGACGTGTCATATGAAGTTGCTCTCTGTTGCAAAGAGTTGGGAAATTGACAAGCGTCAACTGTCTACCTCAGGATCTGGGTGATTCCAGGATTATATACCGGAACCGGTGACTATTTATGCATGCGCTGCCGTTGGAAAGTCTACCTAGCATGTAGGTGCCAAAGCCGTACTGCACCGTACATTTAGCATAATCACTGCGTCTTACTATTACACGTAGCGCTGTCCAACCCACCACTGGTTGGTGTTTCGTTGTGCTGTGTGAGTGACGACTGACGAGTTGGTACGGATACTGATGATGATAGAAACTCCCGGAATCCGAATTTCAACCGGCATTTGCGGGGAGGGGCGGGCTTCAAAAAAATTGTGACGACGGCCCCGATTTTTTATCATGATGGGACTCGCCAGTGCTGGGGCGCCGTTTGGGCTAGGAGCCCATTGAATGAGCGTGAGGCACGACCACAGCCACGCCGACATCATCATTGCTGAATTCCAACTTTGCCTTGTCAACTCTGCAGCCGCTCCCCAGCTCCAGCTCCAGCTCCAGCTCCAACCATTCCCGCCTGCTTCGGCCAGGCAAGCTCCGGTGCATTGAATTGACCGGCGCCACGCAGGCCTGTCGTTCTCTACCTACAGCACATCTTACCTTACCTTGGCTATTATTAACAACCCTCATCCTCACACTAACATCCTAAGCTCCACGCCGGGGCCCATGCCTCCTCATCCTGCCCTTCATCCTAAGAAGAAAGGCCTGGCGCGGCCACTTTGTCGATTCCCAGGGCCACTGCCCTCCTGCCCGCCGACATAGCGACACCGGCGGCCATTGCCGTCTCCATCTCCAACGAAGTCAATACCCGAAAAGCTCTCCGCTCACCGGAGCTCCGACTCCCGCCCAATCCGCGAAACATTGCATCATGGCGCCGCTCAACGGCTCCGCGAAGCCTCGCAAGCTTGCGGGAGGCAGATCGTCCCAGGGCCGTAAACAGCTCGTCCCTGCCATTCCCCTACCCTACGTGAAGCGTCAAGCTGCCGCCGCCGCTGCTGCTGCATCCGCATCTGCTTCCGTGGCGTCGTCCCCTACCGCCTCCACCGCTACCGCCGCCACGACTGTGAATGCGCCATCGCCTCCCCCACAGACCGACTCGAAGCATACAAACGGCACGACCAAGGCCAAACCATCTCGGAAACTCTCTGCAGATTCTGGTGCGGCGCAGATGGCGGACCTGCGCCTCCAAAACGGCCCGCAGGTTGACAGCTTCTCTACAACGTCTGGCCTTGACCAATCTTCAGGTACGTACCTTGCCTACCTTGGACAGATCGACCGCGGACTGCTTCTTTGTTAACACTAGGCCTCCTAGATGCTGCTGCGTCCGGATCAGAGCGCGCTTCAGCCGTGGATGAGCTCGAACAGCCTACCAATGCCTCCGAGGCCACGGAACAACCCGATCAGCCCATTAAAGGGCCCGAAGCAGACGTCCGCGCCCAAGCACCCAACGGCAATCATCCCGCCACTCCACTGGACAACGCAAACGACGCGGCAAACAGAAGCGCGACCAAAATCCAGCCCGATCCAAGAGAGATAGATTTAGGCGTCGCCGCCGATCCTTCCCACTCCAAGCCGCTCTACAAAACTCGACAGCCATCATCCTTGTCGCCCACCCGATATCAGATGCCGCCATCCTTCCAACCCACGAACCGGCCGATGGGCATGGATGTCAATGGTGACATTGCCAGAGGCCACCCTCCTCGCCTCCATAATGGTCTGCACATGCATCAACCGCATCCAAGCAACGGCAGTGTCCATTTTGGCGCTTTTAATGGCTCGACCAGTTCCTCGTCTCCGGCTCCTCCTCTCTCTGGAGGTATTGCGCCTCCTCCTGGAATGCCTATTCCGAATGGCCAAGCACCATACATGGGCCATTCGACCAATGGGTTTCCTCCCATGATGCCGTATGGTGCAGATATGATGCCCATCAACAACTTTGACAACTACGGTAGACCGGCCATGGCTTACGGACCAGTAGACTCGTACCCTCCTTATGGCAACAGCTTCGGGCCATCGACCCAGCATAACTTCCACGAGCCACACCCATCGGCCCTCCCTGAGGAAAATGGCATGTATTCACAGTATCACTCCAACCAAACTCGAAACGGCGCTCCCGGCTCTATCAACGAAACGAAGCCACCGGGCCACATGGATCGCATGTTTCCTGGTCCCGACTTTTCTCGCATCATGCCAAAACCCGGTCCTCCGCCTCCCATGATGCCTCAAGCCGATGACGCCGACGATTTGATCGGCTACTCCCAGCAGCAGTTTGGATCTCCCGAGTTTAGCGATTGTCTTCTGGAACTCCGATACATGGATAATCGTGCGGCGCCAGTTCGCATTCCGGGTCATAGGATTATCTTTGCCCGAAGCGGTCCCCTAGCTAGGCTGCTCCAGAGCCGTCCCTCCCAGCAGACGCAATCTCACCGGACTATTATCCTCGAAACAAGCAGCAAATGGGTACGCCCAGACTCGTTCTACACGGCAGTACAGCGTCTCTACGGTCTCCGACTCTTTGAGATTCCTCCGCTGCCCACTAGCGCCAAGCAGGGAGAGGTTGTGGGGGTTGGATCGATTACTGATCGATTCGATTTCGCCGTTTCCTACGCTGCTGCTGGCCACCTTCTCGAGTGGGATTCGATTGTGAGAAGAGGCTGCGAGATGGCCATCCAGCTCCTTGACTGGCAGACTGTGGAAAGGGCTCTGGAATTTGCCATGGAAGAACACAGTGACCAAGGCTCGCACGATGCCTACAAGTATGGAGAAGGATCAAGAGCCATCCTCAATGGAGTGGCGGCCATGGTTGCCAATAGCCTCCCACCCAACTTTATTGTTGATGGCTCGCTCCCTGACCCCGACTATTATTCTCGCCTGCCACCATGCCCTTCTCCGCCTACCAGCCCCGCCGCCGCAAAGACATCTTCTCGTGGATCTTCTGTGCATTTGGGCAGAGGACGCAAGTCCCAGCAAATCGCAGGCATTCAGTTTGGCGACCTCTCCCTGCCGAGCGGCGAGAGCCCTGCACAGAGAGATGCCCAGCAGACTCCTTCTGCGTCGCACGCGGTCCTCTCTCAGATTCTCGTCAACCTCCCATTTACTCTCCTGAGGGAGGTCCTGGATTTTGCGGCTCCAAGCAATGCCAACGGCTGGACACATCCCGAGCACCGTGTTGGTGTCATCAAGGATGCTGTTGCGGTACGTGAGAAGCGACGGCTCGAAGCTCTCGAAGCTGTTACAGCCGGGCGGGTCCCGAACAGCGAGTCCGTGTTGAAGCAGCTTTCGAGCCCAGAGCCGCGGTATTTTGACCGGTGGACTACTTTGGGCTGGCAAGAGGAGATTCTTGTTTATGGCAACGGTAACGGGCCCATTCTTGCCCGTCATTGGGTGCCTTTGATCGACCAGCAGAACGGTGTAGCACCAGCAGAGTACCCGTGATGAGTGTTGGGTTTTGCTGTTTCGATGAGCGACGAACTCTAAGGGGAATGTCGCATGATTAATGTTGAGGTACTCCTCTTTCTATTCTCCTGGATACCACCTACCTACCTACCTACCTACCTACCTTCCAACGTAGGGACTACGCGGAGTCGACTTGAGTCCTGATGAGATATGACGTCGCCGATTCAATTTGGATTATTCAAGCCTTCCCCGTGGTTGAAGCTGAGGGATATCGAGCGGAGACAATTCCGCCTTGAAGTTTCCTACAAAGTCGCCTTCCTCTGGCTCATAATTGAGGTCAGTGGCTGCTTGGCAGACAAAACCGGTGCTAGCTTAGAAAGCGAAGATGGAGTCGCTTTTTTGGAAGTTCGCGGGCTTTATAGTGAGGGGGCAAGCACAGAGGAGTCAAGCCAGAGCAGCGTCTCCAAAGGCATAGGCATGAGGCCTGCCAGGGCTTTTGAGGCATTGGAAAATGGGCGCAGTGCATTCGCATAAAACGAGGGAGGTCTGGATGAAGAAAAAGGCCGTATCTGGATGTGGCCTTGTAGAAGAGGACGAGGCACCCTGTGGGGAGGCTGGCAACGGGGATGGGGCTACATTTGGCCAAAGCCAGGACGATATGAGAGACGTCACGCGCTGGAAGGCGATGAGCATAAAAGGCAGCAGATGATATGTTACTGCTTGGAGACTTGGAGAATGAGTCGAGGCTTGGTGCAGCCATCCATGGGTAGCCGTACGACTAGCTACCTACCTAACGTACTTATTGATACCTGATGAAGATAGTCATGATGAGATACTTGTAGACGTCGATGCTTGTTTCCCAATCTGTTCGTATATGCCTGGGATGCTTGGTCCTAACACGTTTCCATGGACACGTGTGATATAATCATGGGCTTTGGATAATAAACAGGATCCCTGGCCAACTACGAGTGGTGCATGAGACGACAGAGGCATGATGCCGAAGCTTGTCATGCGCTGGTAAATGAGCAGCCCAAAGTGGTAAAGAGAGACTTTGTGGTGAGATTTATCCGTGTAACTTTACTTTTGCTTGCTGTTTGTCATCTTTGACCATGGCCAGGATAAAGGAAATGCGTGTCGATATATATATATATATAGTATATAGAGGTGAAGATGATTTGGAGCGAGTCAACAAATGCTGGGGAATGATGGTCGCCAAGTGCGTGCAGATGGATGGGCTAGACTAGCACGTGCCTGGACGCTAGTGTAGACTCTAGCCTAGAGTAGCAGCTTGGGTGGGGTTAGCCTAATTGTTAATTGCTGCTTACCGGGGCACTCCCAGCCGAGGCTTCCTCGATGGTGTTGACTTGTCTCTTGTGATTTCATTCCTGGCCAACGCGCTCTCCACCAGCATCAGCTCCAGCTTCAGCATCAGCATCAGCATCAGCATCAGCATCAGCATCACCGTCGGCACCCGAGATCTCATCGCCACTTGCGTGCGACTGTCTTGCTTCGAGCCTGCGTGGATACCGTGCACAGCGGTCCTCATGTGACACTCGAGCTTGTGCAACTGCGACGCATTGAGCTGAGCTTCCAATCTACAGCATAGCATCTACATCGCCTCACTCCTCACAATGTCGGCGCCAACTTCCTCGAGCGATGCCTCGAGCCCGCGTCCTCGGCCCGCCAACCTAGATCCCATTACCAGCAATGCTCTGCGATACACCATCTCGGCGCGCGAGTACGCCGCTCTGCACAAATACGTCTTGTCTCGCTCTCGCCTGCTCCGACGCGCCACTCTCGCGCCCAACCGGGTTGAAAAGTCCCTCCAGGCTGACAAGGGCCGCGATGATTACAATGCCCGCGCCGTGCGCCATGCCCTGAGAGTCTTTGTGGCATCTTGGCTGGGCATGAAGGGATGGGATGCCGTGGCCAAGCGAGTACGCAATAACGAGTAGGCCGATTCATCCTCCTCTGCCACTCTATGGAATCTCCGCTGACCCAACTCTGCTCAGTAGCGCAGCTCCCAAGGGCAAGAAGCAGCCTTTTTACAAGTCTCCAGCCCTGAGACTGTCCCTTTCTCTCTCGACAATCCTCCTCCTCTACCGTCTCCTCTTCCGCTTCCTCTCCCGCCTGCGTGTCCATCTCCTCGACCCCCAAGTCGAACCTTTTAGGCAGCGCAACCCGCGAACGACTGCTGCTCTGACGTCGCCCTATGCGCCCTCTGTCGGTGCCTCCATGGCTGGTCTGGCTCTCGGCATCTACCCCTCGCAAAAGATGCGCGTGACTGTTGCCATCTATACCATGTTTAGGGCGCTCGAGTTCGGATGGAACATGTGTGAGGTCGAGGGCCTCGTGTGGGGTATCAAGAACGGCATCAAGAGGGAACGCCCTTGGTGGTTTGGCAGCTGGCTACTGCAACCTTTTGCATTTGGCCAGCTGTTCCACGCAGCCGTCTTTGACCGGGAGTGTCTTCCCCAGGTACGTCAACTGGGTCGAGTCCTGTCCCATTCGTAAAAGGGGTTCTACTAACGTCGTGTTAGCCACTCGGCAACTTCTTCTTCAACAGCTCGACTACATATCTACACGCGCGCCCACTCGACTGGCCATCCACCCTCAAGTGGCCCAAGACGGACCAAATCGTCGATAGTCTCGCCCAGATGGCTCGCTTAACCTGGCCGTATGTTCAACTTTCCCACCCATCTCCTGTTGGACTGAAGCTGACACCTCGCTATAGTGCCTATATATCGCCAACCCTGTTCCCCAACAAGGCGACTCTTCCTCCAAACCTATCTTCCATCTCCCCGCTGACCTCACGCGCACACCCGCTCATCACGTCACTGTCGTGTGCGACCTTGCACCCTTCAGACCCATCCTGCCTCCGAACATACCTCACCTTTTGGCTGACCTCTTTCCCGCCGCTGGCTCGGTTTTTCGTGCTAGTCTATTCTGCCATGACTGTCCTCCCTCGCCTCTCGAGCGTCTACCACAACCCGCTCGAAGTCCTGCAGCGTGTGCTCAAATCTGCTCTGCGCATGTCGACTTTTGCTACCGGGGCCATCTCCACTGCCTGGGCATCCATCTGCTTCTTCCAGAACTGGCTCCCACGACACGTGCTTGCCACTCAGCGCTTTTTCCTTGGTGGCTTCTTCGCCGGCCTATGGGCTTGGATTGAGCGACGCAATGGCCGTGCCCTGTTTCTGTACACGGCGCGCGGAAGCGTTGACAGTCTTTGGAAGGTGGGCGTGAAGCGACGGTGGTGGAAGAGCATGAAGGGCGGCGATGTCTGGGTGTTTGTTCTGGCGTTGATGGTGACGGGAGTCGTCTATGAGCGGGATGCGCAGGCCCTTCGCGAGTCCAAGTGGCGAAAGGGTATGAGCTGGGTGAGAGGCGAGGGATGGAGGGATTGGAGTGTTGAGGACGACGGGGATGATGATGAAGACAAGGACAAGGAAGAATGAGTATTTAATGTATCATGATTCCGGATTGGAGTTGGCGCAGCGTTGGGCTCATGGATGAGCATATCATATGGCACGGCAGGATGGTTGACCATTTTCATGCCCTTTCTTTAACTCGATATCATTCACTTCTGTTTCATGTACTTTTTTAGGAGGCGATCAGTAATGAGAATAATTCAATACGTCCTCCATGCTATAAATGAAGTTGTCAACCTTGAGCAGAAACTAACGGACTCGGAGCCTGCTTCCATCGCCCATCCCCACGAGGACCTCGCCATATGCGTTCCAACCCTCTTCCCCCGCAGCCATGTTTCCTCGTCTACCGGTTTTTTTTTTTTTTTTTTGGTTGATTGCAGCACGTAGTTGCTCAGGTTCTCACAAGAAGTCGGCCAACTGGCTGAGAAGCGCTCGAAAAAGTTGCCACATGAGAATGGTGACCAAGATCTGCTCAATGTCCGGACCGTCATCTCTGTTCCGCTCGCCGCGACGGCACGTGAGCGCAACTGGCTCTGTCTGCTGAGTGTTTTTCTCTTGAGGGGTTTGCTCCCGAGGGGTCTGTTCCTGAGGGTTTTGCTCCCGAGTGTTTTGCTCTTGAGGTTTTTGTTCTGGAGGAGTTTGGTCTCGAGGGGATTGGTCCCGAGGACTCTTCTCCCGTGACCTCGTCCGCTGGCGAACCTCGACTTTCACAGGGCTGGTAATCTTGACTTCCACAGGGCTGGGAATCTTTTCGACAACAGGCTCGTCGTTCTGGGAGGAGACGACACTGCCAGAGTCGAGCGAGGGGTGGCCAAAGGAGAGGGAGGCGCTGAGCGGCTGCGGCTCGTGCTTTGCCCAACAAGTTCGAGAAATGTAGGGCCTGTAGAGCTTGAATGATTTAGGATGGCGGAGTGGCCGGCGGCGTTTCAGGGCGTGCTGGGAAAAGGATTTGGGGATGAACTTGCGGTTGCTGCGCAGGGGGAGAGTTGGTGAGTTCATGATGGAGATGGGGTTGACTCAAAGGCCTGCTTTGAGAAGGAGAAGTTGGAGAGTGAGAGAATTGTTGTATTCATTTGGTAGAGGGAAGACGTAGTGTTTATAAGGTCGGCCACGTCTGGGTTATACAGATAGAGCAGTGATGGTTTCGCGTATCGTGAACAAGGTGCCATTCGTAATGGACAAAGAATGCTGAAGATGTTGGGTTGGAAGACGTGGTGAAGAGTCGTTGTTGGTATCAGAACTGAAGGCGTAAAGAGAAGACGATTTCTTTTCAATGGCCATTGAACTCTTGGGTTGTGATAATATGGAGTCTCAATTCTTTGTCGGGGTTGTCCGCTCACCTAGTAAAGAGAACTGGTGACAATGCCAGAGCGGGCATTCAGCAAGTGTCTTTGTTGGATCTGGATGTGAACAACTGGACAGCGTCTGGTATCAAAGGATGCAGACAATGCTCCTTGTACGATTTGCAGTTGACCTACAAGCAGTGGTATTGCGTGAACAAGATGAGGTTGATTAGTTTGCATGGGTGCATTCGCTGTTACAAGACTCCAGCTTTGACGGCTCTCAGAACTATATATTCTAGTCATTTTCCACTTCAGGTGTATCTAAACTGTCTTCTCAACTTCAACACTCTTGTCCAAGAGGATACCATACAGCAACCTGGAAGAAGAAGCCGAAACAACTTTCGACGACTCGACAACTACCAGAGCGGACACTAGGTAAGATCACCCCCATTCCACATGCCAAGAATCCTTCAAAGCAGCATGTTTCTTGAGCTTTGCCCCCTTGGGATAACCTGTCACAGTTACTTTTCTCCCATCTTCACCTTGGACGAGCTGCATCTACGCTTGAGCGCGAACATGATATCGCTAAAGGCCTGACTCGAATACGACCGCCTCTGGCCGGTTCCGCTGGGACACTATAGTCGAAACGCAGCCTGTAAGTATCCCCCCCCCCCGTGCCCTGCTTGCTGACTTGTTCTAAAAGATTACTCACGATACTGTGGCCTATAACTGACGGAAGATGGACTCAAAATGAGGCGCTCAAAGGTCTGGGCGACGGAGGGAACAGATCTAGGCGGAAAGAGGTCTGATTATAATGAGAAACATGTCTAGGCTCTCCAGTGCAAATCTGCATCCATCATGCTCCATATTATTGAAAACAAAGAAACATTCCCTCTACACAATCAAACTCGTACCAGTGACTCTTCGCATTGTGTAAAACAACTCAGACCTGCTTGAATCATGCTTCAAAAACCCGGCCAATCTTCTTGTCCCAGTTGGCCTCATCAGCCAGCAGCCTCATCACATCTGCCAAGCGGTCGCAATACCCATCAACCTCTACATCATTCATCTGCGCAGTATCCCAAGACGCAATAAAGTACAAGTTTGTCTGGTCAATCATGAAAGCATTCCAGATTAAACCACTGCGACAGATTAGCTTACGAGTTCACTCTGGGCTTGAGACATACTTACCAATCTGGCCAGTCGTAGCGCGCTACTGGCTTGAGCACATTAAAGTCGCCTCCGTCGTCTTGCGTAAACTTCATGGCCAGACTGAGATCCCAGACGAATGATTGTCTGAATGAGGCTTTGACGGCGGCGTCGCCCTCATCCCTGAGGTCCTCGACGACCCGGTTCCAGGGTACGTGCTGGTGCTCCAAGACTTGACTCTGTTCAAGCAGCATCCGCTGCAAAAACTCTGCTACTGTCTCGCTGCGAACGACTTCAGTCATGTTCAAGATGCACTCGACGGTTGGTCCGTCAATGCTCATTGCAGGCGGGAGAAGTTTCTCCACCCAGCTTGGGACAAATGGCCAAGATCGGCCGCTTTCCCAGATATTGAGCAAGGAATGCGATGATCCCGTCTGCAGGACATTGAAGATGACAATGGCACACTGGGCAAAAAGAGACGGCTGGACTCCATGTACTTCCTTTAATCGGCCCAGCCCGGGTAGGCAGACTATCCTGCCACTGCGTGGATATCGGAAGTGATGCCCACGTTTCTCCCATCCGCCGTTCCATACCTGGTCTCTGATTTTACTTCGCTCCAGCGCGAGCGGCGAGCCATTGTCGTTGGCTACCATGAGACCAGGGGCTCTTTGTGGTGGCCATAGAGCTCTGTCGAAGCGCGAGATGCCACGCAGTCGCTTGACGTGGAACAAGACGCTCCTCTGCGCCGGCGCACTGTCTTCGTATTCACTAAACAGCTCGGAAAAGAGCCTAAAGGGCGTAAGTGCTGGCGTGCGTGTATCCGGGTTCTGTATGAGCCTGTCCACTTCATGGTGCCATTGCACCATCGACATTGCGTCCATGGCGGAGTGGCTAACAGTTAGACACAGGTAGTGCATGTTGTCCCTGACGCGGATGATATCTGCCTGGAACACAAAAGGCGACGAGTGTGCTTCTGGCGAGTCTTGCTTGGAGTACTCTACAGCTTCTTCTTCTGACTGCGCTTCCAGATGATGGATCAGGCAATCAAAGAGCGCCGGGCCCTTTGAGACGACGGCGTGGTGCATCGTGGTGCTTGAAGACTGAAACACAATGGCTCTCATCAACGGTCGGGGCGCCAGCGCCTCTTCGATCCCACGTCGAATTTGATGGCTCTCGATATCCTTGATACAAAATACCATTCTGTTGTGGTACGACTGAGGCCGTTGGCCGATGGCTGTTCGATGCAGCGAGTCTCGGATGATGAGTACATCCTCAATCTCGGAACCAGCTAGGCCAACGCTCTCGACCACATTCGAAGCCGATTTCCACATGTCCTTTTCTTCGGGAGGCAGCTTCAATCGGATCTCGTTGCCAAACTGCGCAGTAGACGTGCGTGCTTGCGCTTCTTGGACTGGAACCTCTGTCGTATAATTGAAACGAGGACCGTTCTGAGAAGCTCGAGGCGTTGGCGGAAAGCTCGCAGGGTGTGCTCCCCGGGTCATCAGAAGCTGCGCCTGCTTCTCCACCGTGTCATTCTCAACAAGGTCTTGAAGATAGAGGCGTTGCCCGCAGGTTCGCAAGACGCCTTCACAGTAACGCAGCAGAGTGATGCTGTCGGCAAAGTACATGACACTATCATCACTCGCAGGTCTTTTGCCGCACAATTCTTCCCAGAGATCAACGAGCCGGTCAATAAAAGGCTTAGGGACTGATACCTCCGTGTCCCATATGTGGTTCGTCTTTTGAGTGTCTCGTGGTCTCTGAGCTTTGCGAATCTCTGCAATCAACCTCCTTAGTTCTCCCTTCTTGGGTTTGCCGAGAGAGGTTGTGGGAAGCTTTTCCAATCCCAACTCTTGAAGCATGTAGACAGCGTCGAGTGCGAATTGAGGTCCGAGTTCTCTCGACTTGGCAACGACCTGGGCCTTGTCTACCCCTTCAGGAAGCTCGACGACAGCAACAGGGACCTGTCCGGCAATGTCATCCAGGGCACCGACAACTTGCGACTAACTTGCATTAGCTCTCGAGTTTCTCTCACAAAAAGTCCAAATATCAACCTCTTGGATTTGGGGTGCACATACTTGTAGTCCGGGTATCTCAGCCAGGGTTGACTCAATCCTCAAGGGATCGATATTCTCGCCACCACGAATGATAAGATCCTTGTAGCGGCCCAAGATGTAGACAACACCCTCGTCGTCAATCTTGGCTTGATCTCCAGTAGCGAGCCATGGAACAAAGTCGTCGCTGTAGATTTTGTCCTCTGTGCCTGGGTTGATGTACTTTGTGATGATAGAGGAGCCGCCGAGGTGAAGCTCCCCGACCTCTGACCGAAAGAGAACTTCGCGGGTTCCTGGCCTGCAGATACGTACAGCTGCTCCAGGGAGAACTCGGCCAACGCCAGGATGGTATCCGTCAATCAGTCGAGGGTCAGATCTCTCCCACGTCACCATCGGGGCTCCTTCGCTCATACCATACACCTGGATGGCGTGCTGCGCGCCCAAGCCTTTGCGACACAGCTCAATGTCCTCTCGCTGTATAGACGTCCCCCCAATGGTGACAATGTGAATGTTCAAGCTTTCTGGGGTTGGGAAAGACGGATGCGCCAGTAGGGCCTTGACCAGAGTGGGAGTTGCCGCCATGACGGTACATTGCTCCTGGACCAGCGCATTGAGCGTGGAATCGACGTTGAACGATTTGGAGGGGAACACCACGCAGCCCCCGAAGCGCCATGCCCGCAGCGAGTTGTTGACGGCAAACATGTGAGAAGCAGGCATGTGGATCATCCAGCGATGGACGAGTATCTTCTCCGGGTCAAAGTCGCATAGCTGAGATGTGACATTGCGCTCTGTGTGGTAGCATCCCTTGGGATCTCCTGTCGTCCCACTCGTAAAAAGAATCAGAGCAGCATGATCAGTGTCTCCCTGGCGAGTTGCGGAGGAGAAAGATCCGGAATCGGCAGGCTGTGCCTCTTTTTGTAACTCTGAAGAGCTCAAGACGTCGTGTAGTAGAGTCCAGCCGTCAACATGTTGCCCCGAACAACGGATTCGAATGCCTGGCCGGACAGTAGTCTCTGGTGATGGGTCAAGCCCCAGGGCTATATCCGAATCCTGGGCCACAATTACATGTGGGTTGACCAAAGACAGCATCGATTTGGAATCTCGAGGCAACGATGGGTTGATGGGGACAAATGCCATCCTGAGCTTGGCTGCAGCCCAGAAGAACAAGGCCCATTCTGCCGAGTTCCACATGACCACTGCGAGATACATACCTGGACGGCACCCTAGTCGTTGCAAAGATTCGGCGAGTTGCTCCGCCTTTTGCTTCAACTGGCGATATGACCATCGTAGACAGTTTGTGTCGGCGCCACCATCTTCGGGGGCTTGCCACATGGAGACGACGGCCTCGCGCTCGGGGTGTGACTGGGCTGTCAAAGCAAAAATGTCCCAGAGCTTCAGATGAAGATCTGAAAGTTTCGCTCCGTGTATTTCGGATAGTTGGACATCATCATTTGGAGGGGTGTTGGGTAACGTGTATTGGTAGGGCACGAGGTTGGGAGTGCATGGCTCCATGATGTGTCTGGCTTGAGAGCTGAAGACGACCGCTGGAAAAGAATGACAATCGAAGAGTTAGCTGTGGAAATGTGGTAGCAATAGAGGCTAAGAAACAAGGTCGGGTTCATGTATGGCTGCTTAAAGGTATACGGCAGAGTGTGAGACTTTATCCAAAGGTGTTACTTGTCCAACCTTTTGCCAGTCCATCAGCATTTTCGTTTTGCGACTACTGCACCGGAATTCCTGACAGAATCGAGAAGACTCTTTACTCTCAAGTATGACGTTGAACATCCAGGCCCAAGCCACGAAAGCTTACCGTGGAAGCTAGACGGATGCGTCACTCACAAGCGTCACTTCTCGATTGACTATGCTCAACACCCAATGATTGATCACGAGAAGAGCCACTCGCGCAGAGAACCAACAGGAATGGGCTGTCTATTTTTGGTCGTTATGCCGCGGATCTTGCAACATGGCCAGCAATGTCTCTGAGGAAGCCTCACATCACGGCTGCAGGATCTGAGCAATGTGGAACCCTATGCGAGACGGGGGCTGACTCTAAACAAGTTCGGTACCGAGTGCAGTTGACAGGAGATGTTGCACAGTCAAGACGGGAGCTATCGTGTTTTTCGTCCCCGGCGCGAGATGAGTTGACGCCGTCGCTTCTATGGGATCAGCGACATGCCTGTGTCCCTGCCTGCGTGTAGTTTATAGCTATCGGTAGCCCACGAAGCTATTTCAATCGAGTATATTTGACAAGTCGTTGGGATAGTACTGGATGATGCTTGTATCTTCAACATCTTTCTTGTCCAGTTTAGCAGCTGTCGGATATCCGCCGTTTTCAATCTTACCCCACAGTCAATATAAGTTGTTCCCATCATAGTCAGAAGGGCACTCACGTACACGTGTAGTCCTCTTGAAGCAGAGTAAGCGGCCTTTGTTTGAGGGTCTAGACTTGTTGGTGGCGTTCGGTGCCTCTACACTTTTGTCCGTGGGGTCCGAAACAGCTTCTCGTATGGCATCACGGATCTCTAGGTCCGTTTACGCGGTTGCCGAGTAAGAGGGCCTCTGAAAAACATCCACGGGAGGTCCGACGCCTCGTTGCGTTGTCTCGGATACTACTTGATCTGGCTGAGCCTTGCATGCTCACGGCCCATCCCAGATCGACAGCTGCTCGCCTCCGAGTGCCCCTGAGTCGTCGACTGTGAGGACATGTGCAACCGAAACTGGACATTGGTTTGGTCAATATTACGGAACGTCAGGCACGAAAACGCCTCGGGCTGCGGCCAAGGCTTCACGAAGATAACCCAGCTCCAGGGGAAGTATGCAGGTGACGACCTGCGCCGCGCCGTCAAGGCGGGATGACAACTATGTCCCCGGAGCCAGGAGGCCAAGACATGGATCCCGGCTGCTGACAGATACCGAGCGGCTGAACTTTTCTTGAAATCAGCAGAATCTACTGGCGGAGATTTCGTGATGATATGTTACACTGCATGGAGGGTCCTGGGGAGACAGCACATCAGGAGCCAGCAGCTCCAGTAATCAGGATGACTGCGAGACTAGATCGGATTCCGCTCCCAGATAAAGCCCAATATGTGCCATCATGAATTTACCAATCATACTGAGTAAGAGCGTGCTGTCGAGTAGACTGTGAGACGCAGGGTTGATGAGAAGACGAACTGTGTTCTTGTTAGTGGTAGGGCTTTCTTTGAACCCCAAGCCAAGGCTCGTAATGAAAACGAGTGGCCATTTGACCATTGTAATGGGCCTCAATAAGGAAGGCTAGCTGCGTGAAGTGTCAAGGGTTGTTGTTTCGGTGCCTGGGGCTCATATCAGTCCGTTCCGCTCTCGCTCTCGATCAGTTAAGGGGTGGGCTCATCCAGCTGATTCACCATGTTATCTTCCGACCATTTGCCCATGCTTCAAACTGTCAAAATGTTACTCACCTTTTTTACCATATATCTCAAGTCTCATTATGCTCCCATTCTCTTCGTCCTTGTCCCGTTGCTTGTACATTGTCTTCGCGGACATAAGACCCAGCGTAAAATGGCACGACTAGCCGGGTGCGAGCAAGTTAGAGCGAGAATGCCGGTCAAAGATCCGTTCATTGGGCTCGATTTCCTCTATGATACCGTATTCGGGGAGAGTCCAAAGCGCTATCTCGACAGCACCTGGAAAGCCTTTCAGGAAATGGGCTCCACGTACACTATCGAGAGATGGTCGTGGCGATCAATCTTCACCTGTGATGCCAGAAACATTCGGAAGATTCTTGTCGACACAGATGAAGCGTTCAAACTCCCCACCTTCCGCATCTCAGCCATAGGACAATTATTCGGCAAGGGCATATTCGTCCTCGACGGGCATCGCTGGAAGCAAACCAGATCCGCCCTTCGACGCGCCCTTGGTAGTCTGGACCAAGAGCCTTTTGTTGAGATGCTGGAAACCCATTTCAAGGCATTTGTCAAGCATATACCTGACGATGGGGCTGAAGTCGACCTGCAGCCACTCTTCCTGAAGTTGGCCATGGACGTTGCCACTGACTTCCTCATGGGCCACTCAGCTCAGATGTTGGATAAGATCGGCGACCATTCGCTGGAGCAGCAGTTTGTAGAAGACTACATGATTTGTTCCGAGGAAGTCATCAGGAAAATGCAGCTTGGGCCACTTCATCGCTTCAGGATCAACTTCCGGGCAATGAAGGCAAAGAAGAGAATTCAGAGATACGTGGGCAGGCTCGTCGACAAATCATTGCAAAGCCGCTCCCCATCTGGGTTTCTGAGTGAGCTCATGGCCATGTCAGAAGATCCAAAGGCAATCCGAGACCAGATCTTGCACATACTGATTGCCAGTCGCGACACCACGGCGGGGCTGCTGAGCAACTTGTTTTTTGTCCTGGCAAAAAAGCCAAGCGTCTACGCCAAGTTACGGGCAGAGATACTCCAGGTCGCAGGCGATGCTGCGCCGACCTCAAGTCAGTTGAGAGAAATGACTTACTTGAAGTGGTGTGTAAATGAATGTAAGTTGACACGAAAGGGTCGCCACGGAAACTCAGGCTAAACCAAGAACACAGCCCTGAGGCTGCATCCTGCCATCCCAACGAACGTCCGAATAGCGTCAAGGAACACTACTCTCCCTCGCGGTGGCGGCACCAATGGCGAGTCACCCCTTTTTGTGCAAAAGGGCACTGCCCTCTTCTACAACATCTACGCCATGCATCGAGACGAGGAGGTGTTTGGCAGCGATATCGAGGAATTTGTCCCCGAGAGATGGGACGGGCTACGACCCGGCTGGGGATATCTGCCCTTCAACGGGGGTACCAGGGCGTGCATCGGGCGTAAGTGAGACTTCCAGCTGCGCGCGCAGATCGACGACGGCTAACTCGCTTGTAGGGCAGCACGCCCTTCTAGAAACGTACTATATCGTAGCAAGGATGGTGCAGACCTTTGGGGATCTAGAGTCCAGGGACGACGAAGGATGGGTGGATCTGTATGGACTGGCGCTATGTTCGAAAAACGGTACTCGAGTGGCCGTCAGGAGTTGATTCAACCTCGAATTGTCGGGACGAAGTAATAGCTTGTGAGACATGTTTCCCAGTTCATTGGGTTCGTCTCTGTTTAGGTTGCATCGGCCATGGGTCTCTGTTCCAGACGGAATCCAATACCGGGTTTTGGAATGGAAGATTCATAGTCAATTCAGGAGATTGTGTCTCGTCTCGGGTAGTCCAAGGTTTTGTTGGAGGAGAATCCACATAGACTTCGGTAGTGACATGTGAGCACGAGAGCGGCTACACAAAACCGCGGGACAGGCGTGATAATGTAACCCAAAGGTCTTGGTTTAGTGGTAAAAAAGCCCATGAGTTGGTTCCGGGTAGGGACGTCTCTGTCAGATGTGATGTTGGCCGTCTGTGTTGCCTCGATCCGTGAGGCAAGATTAAGATCGTCTTGTTGAAGGATCTGGGGAGCCGGGGAGCCAAGCTAGGTTCTCACTTGCTGTGCCGGCGAGGTTTAAGTTGGACGAGTGGAGAGTAGGCTCGGGATCCTAGACGACGGGTGGTGGTTTTGGGTGTTTCTTAAAATAGATGGTTGGATAGAGAGTCCAGGTTTAAAATGCAATTGTGAGGTTATTGATACGTGGGCATGGAGGTAGCCTTGGTGCCCACGTGCTGCGACAGGTGACCTACATAGGCAGCTCCTGAGAACCTCACATGATGGAAACACCTGCAGGAGGCAATCAAGGACCTGCCAGCTCAACAATGTGCCACGACATGCAGTTTCTACAGGTCCTTAGTATTGTACCTCGTCGAATGGAAGAAAAGAACTCGCGGACAGGATTGGGTGGTCGGTGCTCTGATCCATGTTCGTTCCTTCGTCGGCGTTCCTACAGGAGTCAGCATCAGCATCAGCATCAGCATCAGCATCAGCATCAGCAGCCGCCACCGTTCGGCCTAGCCAGCTAATGAACCAAGGACAAATCATCGCCGAGCGCCACCAGGCACAAGGAGAGTCCTGGCTACAAGGACGGGTTCGGCGACAGGGGTGGGCAAAGAGACGAGGACTGGGCCAATGGAAGCGTCACTCGACGTCGTCGTCCTACAGAACAAGAACAAAGACGCCGTTCCGTCACTGCAGTTTTGGACTGGCGCATGGAAGCCGTAGTTTTGGGCCCACGAGTCTACGACAAAGACATCAACTCCGAAGCTGGGTAGCCATTGTTGTTTGGTCCATCAATGCGATGAGGATACAAAAAGCTCCGAGATGGCGAAAAACGTAACAGCTAATTTGAGCCCCCCACCCCCTGGTCTTGCCTCTTTGCTATGAAGGAGAGAAACCGCCACCGCTTTGTCAAGGGTCCGAAAGGGCCTGTGCCTCTGCTGACTGCAGAGGTCCTGAAAAGTGGTCCAGCGCATTCATACTTGATAGGTACTGACCCCTACGCGGCATCTGACACTCTAGGTACTTTCGACAAGCTGTGGATCCATTATCATGAGTAGGTACCTAGTAGTAGTAGCAGCAGCAGCAGCAGAACAAGATGAGTAGTTGGGAGAACGACGATGCCACCAGGGCGAAAAGAGTCTATCTTTATCACGAGTTGAAAATGAGGCTGCGACGTGTACTCGGTCAAGAGGCACTAGGCAAATATTCGGGTTGGTTTCGTTGATGTTGATGGTTCTAATTGGGGCCAACCCGGCCTCATTCCGCCCACCCCACTATCGCAGCAGCACCGATGGAAGCTGTTGCTGAACATGCCTGCTCCTCAACCGATGGCAGCGCGGCACAGGAATAAAAGTTGAATTAATTGCATCAGCCTCTCTCTACCTCTCTCTCTCCATCTCTTACATTCATCCATTCCCTCTCTCTTGTCTGGCGTTTGCTTGTCGTCTTGTCTGCCAGGTCCCCCGCAAGCAGCAGAATCAAAGTCTTTTTCAGCCTTACACCGCAGGACAGAAGCTTGCAGCACCACCAATGCGCGCTTGAGACAGACAAGCTAGCCGCTACTGCACAAGTATCCCCGCCCTCTTGTCCTTGTCCCCGTCCATGCTCGGACGGTTGGACCCCTTTCATCGCTTCATTGCTTTGGCGCTTGATTGGCCACGCCGCCTAAACGAGCGAGCCCACGTTGTTTGGCAGTCAATCAGCCAGTCCGTTGCGGGCAATATTATCGCATCGGCCGTACGGAGTATTAACGAGAGTCGAGTAAATCCAAGCCTTGCTCAGCCTCAGTCCCAGCCCCAGCCCCAGCCCCAGCCTCAGCCTCAACCTCAGCCCCGACCCCTCATCCTTATTCCCCGCCGTCCAGTCTCGAGTCTCCATTGCCCATTCATTGCCCACGACCGATCCATCTCTTAACCCGGCGACTTTTGGCAGCCATTGACAAGGGTCCAAGTTGTTGGCCAGGCCCCAGGTCCTACTTTTAGTCCTAGGTCTTAGCCGAGTTACCTGCGGGCACTCCATCGTCTCAACCACAAACTCCCCACCGCGTCTACGGATATTACTGCATCTACGCAAGCCACAGATACCTCAGAGTACAGGCCGTACACTTTTCGTACAGGTATTTATCCAGGCCAGAATAGGTCTCGAGTACCTACAAAGTACCCCATGCAGAGCACAGATACAGAGATCGAGGACCTGAGCGCCACACGATAAGGCCACTCCCGCATCCAACGCCCCCCATCTCCCCGCTAATTTCTGACCCGACCGAGCCTGGAGCCTGAAGCCTGGAGCCCGGCCTCGTCCAGGCCTCCTCCACTCTCACTCCCTCCCTCCTCTCACTCTTTTCCAGGTTGTCAGTCCAGTCAGTTCTGTCCAGTCCTATTCTGTCCTGTCTGTCGTATCCTGCAGCCAAGTGACCTCGTTTCCTTCCTGCCCTCCGCCTTGCTCTCCGCTCTCTCTCCGCCCGAGCCAAGCCACTTGAGCCCCCCTCTCTCTCCAGCCTCCAGCCTGCAACCTCCAGTCCCAGTCCCAGTCCCAGTCCCAGTCCTAGCCAGTTCTGCGGCGGCAGCTGAGCCTGAGCCTGAGCCTGAGCCTGACTGAGCTCGAGCCCGATCCCAAGCGCTTTGAAATCTGTCCTGCCATATCTGCCTACTCTTCTCTCAATCCCCCCCATTCTCCTCTTCCTCCCCCCCCCCTCTTCTTCCATATGAGCTCTATGAACTCCCGCTTCAAGAGCTTTGGCTTCGGGAAACGCAAGACCGCCGTAACCGCCCAGACCCCCGAGGGTCACACCCCCAGCCCGACCCCTCCACCGACGGGCCAAATACCTCAGCAGTCGCTTTCCCACGCGCCCTCGATCGGTGCTGCATCCTCCACCACCAGCCTTCCAATGAATCATCCGGGTCTTGGAAACCGCCCCCCCAGTTACAGCGCCAACAACTTTGCTCCTCCCGGCCCTCCGAATCCCCTCGACCGCACCAGTCCTCTCGCCAACCAGCACCAACACCAGCACCAGCACCAGCACCAGCAACCGACCCGAACGCCTCCTACCCAAATGGTCGGCGGTCCCCCTCCCATCAACACCGGCGCTCCCCTCGGCTACCCGCCCGGCATGGCTCCCATGGGCGGAGGCCATCACCCCATGGGCGGTCCTCCAGGCTTTGGACAGCAGCCTCCTCCTCCTCAGGGCTATCCTCCCGGTCCCCCGCCTCCCATCGGCGGTCCCATCGCTCCTTTCCGCGGTGGCCAGACAGCCGAGGTTGAAGGTGCCAGCAGAAGCAAGGCCCAGCTCATTGTCGGCATCGACTTTGTAAGCACTCAAGCGACTCTCCGTTGTCACAATCCGCTAATACAGTATGGTCTGATAGGGTACGACTTTCTCCGGCGTCGCCTTTGCTTTCGCAACCAACAACGAGGCCAAGGAGGATATCATCACCGAATGGCCCGGCGCGGGCAACTTTGCGAAACAAAAGGTGGGTCAGCAATCATGGCGCGAGCAACGTGCCACGGGCTATTATTGCCTGATAATGGCCCCGAGGCTGGTGCAGATGCTCAATGTTGATGTCAATGCTAATGCCGCAATCTGGTACAGATCCCTACCGTGCTCTACTACGATCAGTACCAAAAGGTGGTGGGATGGGGCCCTGATATCGCCGATGCCCTGGCTCCCACCGGCTACCCCAAGCCTGGCGTGCAAAAGGTTGAGTGGTTCAAGCTGCAGCTGATGCTTAGCGGCAACACCTACATTGACCCCATCAACCTGCCCCCTCTGCCCCCCGGCAAGTCTGAGATTGATGTCGCCGCCGACTACCTCTTCAAGCTCCGCCAAGCTACGCGATCAGCTCTCCAGAAGACGCTGGGCGATGTCTTCAACCGAGAAGAGCGCAACATCCGTTACTACCTGACCGTCCCCGCCATCTGGAATGACGCCGGAAAGGCTGCCACCCGAGCTGCCGCCATCCAGGCTGGGTTCCTCCGAGACGAAAACGACAACCGCCTGACGCTCATTTCCGAGCCTGAGGCTGCCGCCCTCTTCAGTTCCAAGGCGGGTCTGCTAAACCTCAAGATCCATGATGCCGTGCTCATTGTCGATTGTGGCGGTGGTACTGTGGATTTAATCTCATACGAGGTGGAGGAGGAGAATCCCTTTACCGTGGCTGAATGCACGGCTGGTTCTGGTGATTCTTGCGGTTCCACCGCCCTCAACCGCAACTTCAGCAACATTCTGCGGACAAAGATTCGCAAGATGAAGCTCCCCGACGGTTCCAAGACTGCCGGGCGCGTTTACGCCAAGTGTATCATGGACTTTGAGAACCGAATCAAGGCTGATTTCCGAAACAACGGCCAAAAGTGGGCTGTCGATGTTGGCATCGAGGCCGAGTTCCCAGAGGCTGGCATTGAGGAGGGCTACATGACCTTTACCAACGAGGAGATTTTGCAGTGCTTTGAGCCCGTCGTCAACCGCATCTTGGAGCTCGTGCGAAACCAAATCATTGCCATCCAGGCCCAGAACCGCACGCTCCAGAACATTCTCGTTGTCGGTGGTTTCGGCGCCTCCGAGTACCTGTTCCAGCAGATCAAGCTCCACGTCCCGCCCCAGTTCCAGTCCAAGGTCGTCCGACCCATGGATTCGGTGGCTGCCATTGTCAAGGGTGCCGTCACTGCCGGTATCACGGAGCGCATCATTACGCACCGTGTCGCCCGCCGACACTACCTCATGGCTACTCTTCAGCCTTTCAAGGAGGGTTACCACCCCGAGGCCTACCGTGTGCCTTCCCTCGACGGCAAGGATCGATGCAAGTTTACCCGACAGATTTTTGTGCAAAAGGGCCAGAAGGTCAAAAACGGCGAGCCAGTCAAGGTCTCCTTCTTCCGACAGGTCGCTCCCGGAGCTACGCTCATGTACGAAGACATCCTGTACGCCTGCGACGACGACGTGTGCCCCGAATACACCAAGGATCCTCGTAAGTCCATTCTCTCGGGACATGAAGCTTGATGCGGTGTCGGTGTGCTAACAGGTTTACTATAGGAATCAAGGAGGTTGTCACTCTCACATCAGATCTGTCGCGCAAGAACCTAGAGAAGGACTTTGAACGAATGGACACGCCGCAGGGCACCTTTTACCGCGTCTACTTTGACATTTACCTAACGCTGGATGGCTCCGAGTTTAGCGCCGAACTGGTGTGCCAGGGCGAGGTCATGGGTCGTTGCCGAGCACGCTTCAGATAAAGGGACGACGCTCTGGATAAAAAGGCCAAGCTAATGCATGCGAGTTGTTGACGAATTTCTCTGGGCTTTTTACTTTTTGAAGCCAAATTATACCTCCCAAAAAAGACACAGGGACAAGGAGCGAGACGAAGCCGTTGTCCGCCTCGCCCTTTTTTATGAGGACTACATTGTTGATGGAATATTGGCAGAAGAAGCGGCAAGGCTTAGCGAGTTGAGCTTGGGATGGGATAGGATCTGCCTTTGGATTGTGACGAGCAAGGCAGCGCCAGACAGGTCCAGGCGCAAGACAAGGTGGCTCACCTGTCGAGTCACAGTTGAGGCGAAGCGAAGCGAAACGAGGCAACACGAGGCGACACAAGATGAGAAATGGGGCGATGCTAGAGCTGCTAACTAGATGATGATGCTTGCCCAGTACCGCACATAGACGAATCAAGTTGTGATCAGCGAAACAAGACGTCTGCTTTGTCGTGAGGGGTGCCAAGGTGCTCTAATCGTTGCCACAAGGAGACGATGCTGCCAATCCGCGCTCGATTAGGGAATTGGTATACCCGAAATAGATGATTAGAGTTAGGCTTCTGCTGATCCCGTGGTAGCGACTCTCCAGTAACTGCACATGATTGCATCTAGCCGGCGCCGTTGGGGATGGTGGGTGCCCAATGTGAATTAAGGGTACGAAATAGGAAATAAGGAAACGCAATGTGCTCAAGGTAAGGTGCTGACCGACAAGTCCAAGTTGGCGTGCCCGAGGTATCTCGGGAGTATCTGCAATTCAATGCGGGCCTGCGCTGCTCTTGCCTTGCTTGTGCCTTTGGTGTTCCATGCTGGTTCGCTGCGTCATCGGTACTGTACCTTTTCTCTCCTTCCCTCGCTGGCAGGCAGTGCAGGAATGCCGTCCAGCTCCTCCAAACCCGTTCGTTTGAACCCTCGAGACTGGCCAACTCGAGCTTCTCTTCCTTGTGTCTTTACCTTGTTGATCCCTGTGCCCTTTGTACTCTTGGTCAAACCCTTCTTTTTTACCTTGATTCTTGCCATTGTCGCTTTTCATCTGTATCCTTTACATCGACGGCCTCGGTCCGCCTGGTAGCTTGATCGATCCCCTGTCCGAGCCAGTTCCCGGCGTGTCGCTCTAGATATCCCATCCCTTGCCATTATTGCTCACGGACTGGAAACAATCGACAGGGATAAACAGGAATCGGCGCCAGCGCTCTACCTGCGTCATCCTCACCTACGTCACCTGGGTTCGTGCTGGACACAACCAAGCCTCGACACTCTTCGCAACCGAATAGTCACACTTCTTTTTCTTATTGTCGATTACTTGAACGTACGCAATGCGCTGCATTATCTGATAGAGACGGTATTTTTCTCATTATTCTTATCGCTGCATTGTCTCGGGACTTTGATACTCGTCTTGGTCGCCAACTCTTCTTGGATTTCGCATCATTCGGGTGACTTCTCGCAGGCGGGTTCTCACAGCAAATACTCTGAGTGGGCAAAGTTAGGGGGCGAGACATGGCTTCGAAAACAACCGTCTCAGGCGTCCCAGGTGCATTACTGGGAAATCGGTTTCTGGCCTCCACCTTCGCCGTCGGTCTACTTATCCTCGGCGCTCTGGCAGACAACTCAGTCACTGGTTTGGGCCAACAACTCACGTCACGGCAAGAACTGAGAGTCAGAGATATACCGGAGAACTGGGACGGTAAGATACCACTGCGAGTGACCAATAAATGCGATGGAACCATATGGCCTGGTATTGCCACCCAGTTTGGCGAAGGCCCAGGCACAGGGGGCTTTGAATTGGCGACGGGGAAGAGCAAGCTGCTCTGGATTGGACCGACATGGCAAGGTCGGATATGGGGTCGCACAAACTGCACGGTGAACAAAGACTCGTGTTCGTGCGAGACGGGTGACTGTCTGGGCAAGCTGGACTGCGAATTCAGTGTAGGTGCTTGGCTTCGTGCGTTGTGGCTATGAGGCTCGTCTCACGTCTTACAGGGAGCGACACCCGCAACTCTTGCCGAGTTTACCTTGGCCGGCGGCATCAACAACCAGCAAACCTTTTACGACATCTCTCTCGTCGACGGATACAATCTTCCCATAGGGATCAACTACATCCCCGCGAAAAACACAACCTTTATCCCGCCCAACTTGACCAACTGCGCTTGCATTGCTACCTCGGGATGGGTCTACGCCAGTGCCAAGACCAGTACTTATTACACCAACTCGTCGTATCCCGTGCCTCTGGAGGCAAAGGAAACAAACAATGATCTTCTCCAATGGTGTCCGTGGCCAAACCTCGCATTCCCTCCCACCAAGCCAGGAGATGGAGTGTACCCTTACCCGGACGACAAGGTCCAAAGACCCGACTTTGCACCCTGCAACAGTGCTTGCACGGCCACGGGCTCTGACAAGGACTGCTGCGTGGGTAAGTACCACGATCCCGAAGTGTGCAAGCCGTCCGACTATAGCAAGGCCGCCAAGGCCATTTGCCCGGACGCTTATAGCTATGCATACGATGACAAGAAGTCGACCTTTATCATCCCCATGGGTGGTGGATGGGAAATTGTCATGTGCCCCAAAGGCCGCTCGACTAACATCCTGAGCCAATTGTGGGACGAAATGTCTGAGCTGGCAGACTCGGGGACGCTGTCTGACCACACTATCCGGCGACTCAAGAACACGACCTATATTGTAGCTGACCGGGGTAGCTCGGACACTCTTCGCCCGGCTGCTGTGACCGTCCTGTCAGTCGTGCTGCTGGTTGGATGTTGGCTGGCAGCCTGAGTCAACATCTGCGTCGATTGTTGTTGAGGATGGATGGCTTACCTGGTTTCTTTCCTTTGCTTTGATGCATTTGACTGCACCTCCCTGGTGGAGGGAAACTCGGAGCGGAACGCTGCAACGTGCCACGACGTGCCACGACGCGATGGAAAGACGGGAGCGGCAGGACCGCTTGGCTAGAACGCACGATACCCTTTTCTCTCGATAACCGTAAACAAAATGCTTATTTCCTGCCGTCTACCCTTTGTACAAGCTCTAAGATTGCTCTCATCTCTCATGACGTTTGCCGGTCCGTAAAGTGCCCCCAAGCTCAACCAAGACGCTTCCGTGCCCTGTAGATGGTCTATGCACGCCGATCCTTGTGCCTCTACAGTCCCTTTGTCGCCGTCTCTCTACCTCTGCTTCTCCCTCCTCCTCCTCTCCCACTCGGCGCGCTCCTCGTCGTCGCTGCCACTAAACTCGGCATCGTCGTCGGTGTCGTCGGCGTGGGCCACGCCGTTTGTGCCGTCGTGGTTTTGGTGGTGGCTGTCGACGTTGACAAAGTCGCCGGCGTTTTGGTTTGCGTACTCGTGCTTGTCAATGAGGTCGCGCAGCTCGGCGTTGGCCGGGTCGACGAGCTGGCGCGGGGTGAGGCCGCCCTTGTTGCGGACGCGCGGGTTGGAGCCGGCCTCGAGCATCATCTCGACGAGGGCGAGGCCAAAGGGCCGCTGGGCGGGGGGTTCGGCGTTGAGCCAGCGGATGACCGTGTGGAGGGGCGTGTCGCCCTCGAGGCGGTTGATGGGGTCGCATTCGAACTCGGGCTGGTCGAGGAGGAGGTCGATGATTTCGTCTGGGGGGGGGGGGAGGTTAGAGAAGTATGGAAAGGGAGGGGGGGGGAAGAGGGACGGACAGTTGCCGCGCGAGGCGGCCTCGTGGTAGAGGTGGTTGCCCATGACCGTCGTCGTCTCGTTGAGCAGCTTGCTGATCTCGGCGTCCGACTTGTCCTCGAGGCAGTCGTTGAGGAGGTCCGTGTTGTTGCGGCGGCAGGCCTCGATGAGGATTTCCTTGACCGAGGCGCCCTGGGCTGTGTCAGCAGAGAACGAAGACGGGCTGGCTGCTCTCTCTTCCAAGGGGCCTTACGTCGTGCTCTTCGGCGGTGGCCATGACGACGTCAGGCTGGGATGCTGAGGGAGAAGAGGTTGGGCTGGCGGTGGGAAGAAGGGCGGTAAGACGCGAGACGTCGTGGTGGAAGCGAAAAGGAGATGGGAAAGACGGTCGGGTTTGCTGGGTTGGTGAGGGCGGTGATGAAGATGAAGACCAAGATTGGCATCTAGGCCTAGGTATTAATTACGGAGTCGTCGATGGAGGGGTTAATCAGGCCCCAATTTGCGCGCTACGGCTGACGGCTGGCGGTTGGCGGTTACTTAGCGGTTGGCGGGGGAGAAGGCAGGCCAAGCAGCGCCATAGGCTGCCTGAGAGGCCCCCCCCCACCAAGAAAAAGAGAGGCATGGAATTTTCCCATTTCCCACCTTTGCCAAAGATTCAACGACCTACGCTGCGTCATACGCACAAGTTGTTTCGGGCCAACGAGGCTCTGCTATTCTCATCTTCTCGGCTACTCCGTGGCTTTTGTGAGCCGTCACCGCCGCCATGCTGCTCTGTAAGAAACTCCTCCGACGACGCCGACTCTCTTGGTCCCCGCGCTGACTTGGGCCAGTCTGCCCCCATTGCGCCAACATCCTCACCGTGTCCAACAGGGGCACCAACCGCCTCGAGTGCCGAACATGCCCGTTTGAGCACAACATCACCGAGCCCGTCTTCTCGCGCCGCGTCTATGAGCGGGTCGAAAAGGAGGACGTCTTTGGCGGGCCGGGCGCCTGGGACAATGCGCAAAAGGGTCGCGTCCAGTGCCCGACGGAGCACTGCAACGGCGACGAGGCCGCCTTTTTCCAGGTCCAGATCCGCAGTGCCGACGAGCCCATGACGAGTTTCTACAAGTGCATGACGTGCGGCCACCGGTGGAGGGAGAACTAGAGTCGGGGTTTGTTGGGCTGGTTTGTCTGGGGTTTTGTCTTTTTTGTTTTTTTTGTCTCTCTTTCCACCTAGAGGATTGCTTTCGCAAGGAGAATGGAGTTGGGGCCATGTCGATTATGGGGAGAAGCGTAGCCAGCCGCAGGTGTTGGCGCGCAGAGTCATGGAGCCTTGTCCCCCCACGTATTCGCGTTTCCAACGGATGAAGTCAAAAACAAGGGTATCTCTGTTTGTCGCGTAAAGCTGTGTTGCGCTTCGAATAGAATAAGCACCTGCAGGCTCGCCGGCTAACCCTCGCGGTGCCACTCGACGGCGGCCTTCATCTCCTCCTCGACGAGGCGCTGCACAACGTCTGGGCTCATGACGTGCTGCCGAAACGTCTCGTTCTGCAGCAGCTCGAGGTGGCGCAGCGTCGGGCCCGGGTAGGTGAGGTAGCGGAGGTAGGGCGGCCGGCTCCAGTACTGCAGGTAGGAGAGGTAGGCGACAAAGGCGGGCTGGGTGAGGAGCTTCTGCGAGGCGAGATGGTTGAGGTAGTAGGGGTTCGCGAGGGACTGGACAAACTGCGGCGCTAGTCTTAGTATCCAGCCGAAGAGAGAAAACGCACAGAGTCTAGAGGCCAGAGGCCAGAGGCTAGAGGCCAGAGGCACAGAGGAAAAGAATCCAGTCTGAAGAGAGAGGATGGGAGAGAGACGACTTACCTCGAGCTCAATCTCGAAGCGCGAGTAGCCGCCGTACTTGGGTTCCGTGGCGGCGTCTGCGTGTTCGGCCGATGCCATTGCTGCCTATTACGACGGTATAGGGCTGGCTGGAAGAAAGTAGACGTTGACGGTCGGGTTTGGGCGAGGTTGGAGTGGCCAAGTTGTGCAAGGGTTGAGTAGATAGATGGCTTTGGAGGTGGCCTAGCAGGACCCGCACTTGGCTAGTGGGCACGCTGCAAGTCGGATAACCTCTACTGGGAATCCCATTCCTCCAGGCTTCTTCCAGGCTTCTTCCCGACAGCCATCCACGCCATGGCTTTAGTCGACAATGAGCTGACAAGTTGTGGTGTTTTTGATATTACGTACTTACACAGCTACTCCTATGCTTCTGGACGCTCAGGTTCAATCAATACATTCTTGATTCTGTTACACGCAAAAGTGATTCGCCCACATCATCTTACACTGACTGCTTCAGCCATCCATCATCTGATGTCTCTTCCATATCTACTTGGCCTTTCTCCAACTGACCCTTTCTTTTGTCTGCTTTCCCATTCACTTCTCCGCCTGTAGATCCCAAGCCATGACCACGCCAAAGATCAAGACCCACGTCCTCATCATCTCCGACACCCACGGCTCCAAGTCCAAGCCCAAGCCCAAGCATGACGACTCACCCAGCAGCGACGATGATCTCAGCAGCGACGAAACCACATGGAGGCACACGGGCTACCGCGAGCTCCTACCTGAGGCCGACGTAGCCATCCACTGCGGTGACCTGACGGAGCGGTCCATGGTCAAGGAATACGAAACCACATTTGCCGTGATGCGCGCCATCCGCGCCCCGCTCAAGCTTGTCATTGGGGGTAACCATGATATGGCCCTAGACGAGGAAGCCTGGCTCGAGACACATGATGACCTCCAAGTGCCCACCAGAGTCAAAGCCATTATCCAGGATGCCCGAGCCGACGGCGTGCACTACCTGACCGAGGGCTCGTACGACTTCTCCCTGGCCAACGGCGCCCGTCTCAAGGTGTATGCCAGCCCGTACACGCCACGGTTTGGCGTCTGGGGCTACCAGTACGACGACGGCCACGACTTTGACATTCCGCCCAACACGGACATTGCCATGACCCATGGTCCGCCCCTGGGCATCCTCGACAGCGGCCCAATGGCCAGGTCGCACCTCGGCTGCCCCATGCTCCTCGAGGCGCTCCGCAAGGCGAGGCCCAAGATGCACTGCTTCGGCCACATCCACGAGGGCTGGGGCTGTCTGCTGGCACGCTGGAACGCTCCGGGCGAGGCCGAGGCCGTCGGGACCAAGACGCTCGAGCGCGGGCTGTCGTGGCTCTGGCCCGGTCGGGGCGACGACGCTGCGGAAAAGTTGGCGCGGATCCGGGACATGGTTCGGCAGCGCGGCCTGCACGTGGACCTTGTGCAGGGTGAGTTTAGGCTGAGCGAGGGCGAGCAGACGCTGTTTGTGAATGCGGCCATTATGAATAATCGCTATCGGGCGGTGCAGATGCCGTTTGTTGTCGATGTGGACTTGGACCGGGCTTGATAGCTGTTCTGGACATGATACCTGTAACATGTGCACATCACGATGCTCAATGCTCGATACTTTTAGGGAATTTGTTCGTTTCAATTCGCTACTTAAGTACATTCAATTACCGGCCAAACGGTCCTCTAATCCCATCCGGCTTTTAAAAGCATATGTCCCGTGAAGGACCCGTGTGTTTTTCGCTCCTCATGGGAGCGCTTCATTAGATAGGTAGGTATGTAGTCTCATCAAATACCCAATCACTCATTTTTTTTTCTTTCTCTTCCATCTGCAGCTCATGCTCGAAGCTCAGTCTCAGTCTCCTTCTTACAGGGCCAGGGCAAAGGCAAAGACGGCGAGGAGAGCGCCGGTGGCGGGGCCGAGGGCGACGGCGGCACCCTCGCTGTCAGAGGACGAGGCAGCGGCAGAGCTCTCGGTCTCGGTGGCGGACTCGGAGTCCTCGGAGCTGTCGGTGCCGGTGGCCTCGGTGCTCTCCGAGGTGGCGACCTTGTTGGTCTTGGTCTTGGTGGCGGTCGAGTTGCGGCCGGCGCCTGGGGTGCTGATGATGGTGCCGATGGGGGTGGGGACCGTGGTGACGACGACGGTGCCGGTCTTGCTGGCCGAGGCAGAGGCGGAGCCGGTGAGGGAGGTAGAGCCGGTGGCGGAACCAGTGGCCGAGGCAGAGCCGGAGGCCGAACCGGAAGCGGAGCCGGAAGCAGAGCCGGAAGCAGAGGCAGAGCCGGAGGCGGTGCCGGCCGAAGCGCAGATGGCAGCGGCGGCCTTTTGGGCCTGGGCAACCTCGGTGGGCTTGCAGCTAGAGATGAGGCATCCGGCGACCTCTCCTACCAGCTCCTTCTGGGCATCGGGGGCGCACAGGCAGGCAGTGTCGGCAAGCTCGCAGCCGACCTTGGGGGCGGCCTCCTGCAGACAGGGGAGCTGGAAGTCATCGTCAGCGAACAATGCTTTTGTCGGGGGTTGTCTTGTGGTGTACTTACAGCGCACTTGGGGACGCCAGTGAGGTCCTGGGCGGCAACGAGGCCAGCGGCAGCGAGGGCAAAGAAGGTGGTCTTCATGGCGGCGGTTGATTAAGAGGGATGGAGGAGGTATGTAGGGAGGTTGTATATACGAGATGGGTGTTGATTAGTCGGATGGAGAAAGGGAGCGAGAGCGGCGAGCAGCCAAGGGCGCCACGGGGGGGGCTTTATTTATATGCATGGCATGCAAGTCTGGAGACGAACGGACGAGGGAGCATGGCATTCAATGGCGATCAAGCCATCCATTTGCATTTGCATGTCGGCTGGGGGCTGAGGCCCAAGCAAAAAGACCCCTGGTCGAGTGGGCACTCTAGACCCCGGACAAGGTCCGCCCATGTTTCACTCGTATTCTGCATGCCTGCCTCTAGTTATGTACCAATGTAAGCGGGCTGCAAGGCCGCAAGCCTGGCTGTGCTGCTGGTATTGTATGGATTGTATTGCATTGCACGTGCTGATCGGCCTTTTTTGTGTAGTAGCGCGTTTGGCTCGTCAAGTGGTGAGATGAGGCGAAGTGACAAGACAAGAGATGAGATCCGATGCAGTGCAGTGCAGTGCAGTGCAGCTGCAAAAATAGAACGATGCTCGCCTGGAGATGGAGATGGAGATGGAGATGGAACCCGCGCCGCTCGGATCCCACGCCACAGGCCAAAAGACGAAACGTTGGTGCTTCAGCTCGCGCGAGAAGCGCCCCGGCTCGTCGACGCGGCCCGTTTGGAATCTCGTGGTCCGTCTCAGGCTTCATCCATCCTCCCTCCTCCTCCCTCCTCCCTCATGCCTCGTCCCATCCCCCCCCCGTCTTTGCAGTTTACAGCTTGCAAAGCTTCACTTGAGCTTCTGTCACCACGGGAACATGCAAGGATCACCCAGCCTCAACTGACGTTGGACGTTGGGACGCATGCTTGGCAGGGTCCCCCGTATATCCCCGGCTAGCGTTGCATTCGAACCCAAAATATACACGACCAAAGCTGCAGACATACGTAAGCATTGGACGGCCAAGACGGCTAGGGAACTCTGATTAACTAAAGCGTTGGCGAGATAGACGAAGTAGCCTTGGATTGCTTTGCCAGTGTTGGAGAGGGAGGATCCGAGCTAGGATCGAGGAGCTCTCCATCTAATGGATCCATCTGATCCACCGCCATAGCGACTCTACTTATAGTAAGCACTAGGTACATAGACTTGTTGAACCCGCCTTGCCCGCCAACTATGCCCCAGGCTGGGCTGGAGCTGGAGCTGGAGCTGCCGAGATTATCTCCCATCGGCCTTCTCCGCTGGTAAGGCTGCGCCGAGGGCTTAGCCATGGCAGGCATGCTTATTTGGATGTACAGACTACGGATATACAGTACAATGTGTTTTACTCTACTAGAATGAATCACCTTGCCTTGTCCTTGACCAAGCGAGGCAGCACCAACATGACCAGACGAGGGCAAAAGTCACCGGGCTAGTCGCAATTATGGGTCGTCGGCTCCCAACTGCTGACGACGCCTCGTATGGACAGCTCACCAGCAGACGGGACAGGAATCGGGCCAGCCAGCGTTGGCATGTGGATTCCTCCCATCTCCAGCTTTTTCCCGTGGCGTTACATGGCTGCGCTGGGTGATTCTGATGGCCATGTTCGTCCTGGATGAGTCTGCCTGTTATTGGCCCATGTACGGACTTCTCTGGACGGATCAGCAGGGCCAGATTGGCCATAATCCACCGCCGGCTTGTGCTGCCTGTCGTAGGAGATTGCTCTCCTCCACGGCCTCAGATGAGACACGTCTCGGATGCCCTTCATCTCGCTTTGTCGGTGGCTCACTCTGTTATGTCGCACTTGGCAGAACGCGTCGAGCAACTCGAGCACGTCGCGTTGGCCGTGGTGGCCAATTCCCCAACCACCATTAGATCAATCAGGTCAAGACTCGCAAAATCCCCTTGTTAATTAGGTACATAGGTAGTATTACACATTACAGCACAATCATGTACTCCGTACATGCCTGGTCATTAGTCGTCGTCCCATCGATGCCGACTGCTCATGATGATCGGTCTCGCTGGATCCCACGGCCCTCGAATCTCATTCTTATACTTTTGCAGCCCAATCAACCACCAGCTGCATCCTCCCGTAGCCAGCACCGCAACCAGAACCCCAACCACCATGCCCACAATGCCTCCCTTCCACGGCAGCGCCTCCGTTCCCGGAGTGTAGCCCAGCATCATGCCCACCCCGAGCCCAGCACCTAGCACCAGCAAAATGGTGGCCAGCATGTGATAGCGCCAGCTGCGATGGCGCACGTAGCGCCGGAACACGGGGAACAGACCAAACACCTGGATGCTAAAGAGCGTCAGGCTAAAGACCTGTTTGGTCGACGGTAGCCGGCTGGCGAGCACAGTCGACGCCATGAGGGCGGCATTGGTAGACAGTGACGCCGGGAATTTGGCACCCACGCCGCCCGAGTAGTCGAAGAAGAAAATGTTCATAGCTAGCAGCCAAAAGGACATGGCCCAGATGCTGTCGCTCGACGTCGACAGCGTGAGCGACTTGAGAATCGGGCTGAGGCCCAGGAGGGTGCAGTAGATGAGAATGGCCGACTTGATCGTCTCGAACCGCTGGTGCGTGCGGTTCTCTTCTCCCGTAAACAGGGGCGGCAGGTCGCGAGCGTGGTCCTGGCTTGTGCGCGGTGTTTGCGCGAGGCCACTGCCATTGTGCTGAGAGGCGAGCGACGTCGTCGACGCGGATTGCAGCTGGCGGGCGGCAGCTTGCAGATTGAGCGCCGAGCTGGCCGACGAGGGGATGCTCGAGAGTGCCGGCGTCGAGGGCACAGAGTCGGCGCGCATCGGGAGCGGACGGCGCATGCTGCCTGCGCGGCCACGGCGACGTATGCTTCCAGTGCGGCCCATGACGGACGAGGCGACGCTGTTGGTGCTGGGCTCGCTTTGGTCCTCCACCTCGGAGAGCCAGCGCTCCCATAGAATCCAGCCGACAAACGTGGCTCCGCTGCTCCAGCTGACGACGCCGACGGGAGACACGCGCTCCTTGAATATGCCAACGAAACAGACGATGAAGATGATGACGGAACAGACGTGCTGCAGGATGACGGTGGAGTCGGCGACGAGGGGCCAAAAGTCGTAGGGCTTGAGGCGCGGGTTGCGCTGGAGGTTCTCGAGAAACGTTGCCTGGTCGGTGTAGTTATCCGGGTCTATGCGACGAGAGCCAGTCAGCCATTGTATTTCCAAGACGGACAGGGTGAGGGCGAGAGACCACGTACACGACTGCTTCACCCACATGAGCTTCTTCCACGGTCGCTTACGCCTGCGACTCCTGCTGCGCTCGCTGTGCAGGCGGCGCGGGGGCGAGACAAAGGCATCGTCGGGAGAGAGGTGGGAGCGGCCAAAGGCGTGGGCGTTGGAGGCGCTGTTCAGGGACGGAAAGGGCGTTTCGTCATCGGTAGGCAGGGCCATTATGGGGAGGCATTGAAGCAGCGGGCACAGTGGTCGATGTCAGTCTATTCGCTTGTCGTCGTTTCGAAGCGGCACGTTGCGGGTAGCGACGGCGAACTCGCGATGGCGATGGCGATGGCGATGGCGATGTTGAGTTGTGGTGGGCGAGGCTATACAAACCGTCGTTGGCCGTCGGGTGTCTTGCGTTAAAGGTGGGGCCGTGATAGCCAGCAGGGAGGTCCTGATCCATGCGAGGAGAGCTTGAGCTGTCTGTACAACGACACTTCAAGACACAAGCAAGCCATCTACAGAGTACGGAGTGTAGGTTGTAGATTTCCCATGGTAGAAACACAAGTCACATGTCGCCGTCGTAGCCAAGGTGGCCAGCTACTGTCAGATGTCAGTCGGACTTATGCCAGCTGCCACAGCTTGAAACAAACACCGCCTTCAACCTCCTCCAACTTCCCAACTTCAGTCACCTTCACTCATCTTCAGCTTCGCCAAGCCAACAAGATGCATAATCCCAAACTGCATCCAACAGCTCTGCACTTCCGCGTCACACTCGTGCCGTCGATTAGCACTGTACCTCTGCAGAAATCACTCAACGACATCGACGTTTGCCGGCTTGGCTGCTGAAAGCGCATTCTTGCAGCACCACCACCACCACCACTGCAACAACTAACCACCTTCATCACCCGCCATCACCCGCATTGTCCATCACCCGCATCACCAACGACAGCTTCGTTGGCTTGCCCGCTTGCCCCGTGATTCGCTCGATTCCAACACAAACCCGGCGGTCTGGCCCGCTACTGCCCGTAATGCAGCCCGCAATGCAGCCCGCAACACATCTCGCACCCGTAGCAGCGTCATGACCTCCTCAGTCAATTCCACCTGCCACGACGAGAGAGGCTTCCCGATGATTGATTGCAGGGGCTGGCCCACCCTCCCGCTCATGCTCCGACCGCCACAAAGCAGGGTCCGGTCTTTGATTCGTTACCCGAGCCTTGGGTTGTCACTTGCCCAGGGCAGATGCATCTCTGGTCCTCCATCACACTGATACGATGCCACTCGCCAAACGTCCTCGAGCCAGCTTCCAGCCAATCGTCCTGGTTTCCAACGGGATAAAGGGTATAATCCCAGCGTCTCATGAGTTGGCAGGTGCTTGTCCTTTGCGGCGGCTGACCCGCTGTGTGTGTGGTCAAACGGGCAGATGGACGACCAGAGCAGAGCAGAGCAGAGCAGAGCAGAGCAGCAAGACGAATGTCGGATCGACTGGACTGGCTGGCTGGCTTGACTGGATAGCCAACCATACATCCATCCATAATCCATCCAAGGCGTTTCCCTTGCGTCGGCCGCAGTTCAGAGCGCGCGCCCACTTCCACTCCACAGCTGCCATTCCAGATCTCCTCGCTGCAACCATGCAGGTTCCAACATGGGCATCCGCGCTTGTGCTAGCTGGAACCGGTCAGGCGGCACCACCCGCGCCTTGTTCCCGCGTCGACTGAACGAACGAGCTCCACACATGCCTTAGCCGACATCTACTACCTCCGTCTGTCTTCCCCAGCCTTTCTTCCAGCACGAGACCAGTACACCCCTTGCTTGCCTTGTAAGCAGAGAAGCACCCTCGCAGCTTTGTTGGCAAGCTTGACAAGTCGTTGGCCAGAGTACGGAGCATCAACTGGGCAAATGTCGCAGCTCGGCCCTCGCGCGCTGACGATCCGTCGGCTAGCCTGAGACAAGGTACTCTCAACGTGATGTTTTCTCCCCAAACTTGCAGGAACCCATCTTGCTCTAGGAATTACTCAACCCGGCTGCTGCTGGCTGAGCTAAACCCCCGGCTCCACGAGGCATCCCTTAACGGCAATCCGCCATCTGTCACTCCTTGGGGGCGATAGGCGCCTATCCCATGCTACCACCGCCTAGGGTCAAGTGGGAAATCCCGACCCAGTCAGACCATTCCCCAGCCAGCTGATCCCAAGGAAAAGGATCAGAAGGATTAGTTCCCGCCTCCGGCTGGCCGGGCCACCCAATCCGGCTGGGTGTGCAAAGATACCACGGCGACACCAGCGTACTATCAGGTTCAGTTCAGTAAAGTCGATCCAGTTTGACAATATGCGGGAGAACCAACAAGTCATGCCCATAGCCTGTCCTGTCCTCTCCTCTCCTCTCCTCTCCAAGCCGTGAGGCGCGAATAATTCGATATGTGTGATCGCCGAGCGGACTCTTGCACCATCTGCGGCTCACCCCGGTCTAATCACTATTCTCAGTCTTGGAAAGCCATGTGGTTGGTCAACTGACCGACGGAACAAACACTGGCCATGCAGGGTGCCGCGAGCTATCGAGCCGCTTGAAGCGGTGTCGGTGAACTCACCCCGGTCTTTGGTGGCTGTGGCACAGTATCAGCATGTTCCACGATAGCTTCAAGGATGGAGCGAGGGAGGGAGGGAGGGAGGGATCATTGTTTTCCCCGCCCCGGATCGCGACCCGGCCGTGTCGTGTCCCGGCCACGCTCCGAGCACGCCGCAAACGGCCGTGCCCCCCTTTGGGACATGTATGACACCCATTCCGTCTTCGTCAAAGCTCAGGCAGGCCTAGGATCTATATCTGCAGGTCGGGCGTGAGACTTAAATCAGCTGGCCATGTCGCTCTTCTTCAACTCATCTTCTCGGCATTCCCCTCCGTCTCCGGTCCGTAAGTCCCAATAATACACACATCAACTCATCAGAATGCCTCTTCCGTCTGTTCCTTTACATGATGACTACAGCAAACCCAACCCTCCCAGCGCCATGCGATCCACTACTACCGCCTTCGCCTCGCTACCAACCGAACTACGCCTCAAGATATGGTCTCGTGCTGTCGAGCCTCGGGTCGTTCTCTACGGAGACCTAGTGCAGAGTGACAGATCCTACCCATTACCGGGTGTGACGCAGCTCAACGTAGAGGCCCGGACAGAGACGCGGCAAGATTATGAGCCTATCGGACGTGGGTCATACTTTGATTTCGCCAACGATATCCTCGTCTGTGACCAGAAAATCACGGAACAGGCACCAGATCCCTTTCTGGAAGAGCTGGCGCCTCGGATCAAAAGGATGGCCTTTTGGGACTGCTTCCCGGATGACGGACAAGTGGACGGGCCATATCGCTACTCGGTTTACCTTTCCGCATGTTACCGCCAAACAGTCTTTGGCAAGATTGAGTTTGATCGTTTTTGGTTTCCAAACTTGGAAGAGCTGTGGATCGTCAAGGTGGGAGAGGTTGACCCTGCGTGGATGATACCAGTCGACAGGCAAGCGCCATACGAGATACGTCTCAAGAAGCTCGCCAAGCAGTTTCGGTATTGGGTCGACGAGAGCATCATCGAAATGGCACCCCTGGATCTCAACGACGCAGAAGCCAAGGTCATCCTGAATGAGGGTCGGTGTGGGAAGGAGGATTGCCATGAACTAAACCGAGGTCGCAGCAAGATGATTTCCAAGGTCATGTTTCTGGATGGAAAATACAAGGCGCCCCAGGATGGTCTAAGCTGGGTGCGTATCCTGCCCTGGCATTTGGAGGAAGAGAAACCCGAGACGAACCGGACAAGCGAGAATAGGATGAGGTGGGTGTTGGTGGAGAGAATCATGACGTTTGACCTACAATGGGAAGGATGGAGCGAGTCGGGCTGGGAGCCGAAGCGACAAAGACGGATAGCTGCAAAGTAAGGCTGGGTCCCTACGTCGATTCTCTGTGGCTCGTGTTGCCATGCCTGTCGGAGCATCAAGAGGACGGGTTGCAACCTCGAGGCAAGCCCAGACTTTTCGACTTGCAAGCCGTTCAGACGTTATCGTGGGATCACATCAACAACGAACTCGGTTGTGTTGTCGAGGCTGATGGCTCCACAGGACGACTTGTGGAAGAAAAAGTGGTTTGCTGGAGGTGAGACTCAGCTTTCGCTCCGAATCCCATGGCAAAGCGCAAGCTCTGTCCGCCCATATCAAGATGCTATGCAAGCTGACGTGGACTGTGGTCACCAACTCCAGCCTCTCACAATACGACTATGTTGGAGCGATTCAGATCCGCAAGCAATTGGATTCTATACCATCCTAGCACATTCTTGCCCCTGTCGTGAAGCGGTCAAGCGGTTGATCAACCCGACAGTGCTTGGTTTCCAGGGTGTCAAGTCGGTTTACATACATGGATTCAAGCAAACCAATGCCAAGATTGCCTCTACAACTGCATGGGTGGACTCCACGGCAACGGAGGTTGATGAGACCAGGATCGTGGGTCCCGCGCGGCTCGAGGCGACGGCAACCCATTACCGAAGCTAGACCGCATCGTCGTTGGGCGGGCCGCCTTGAGATGCTTCCCCGGATGCTTCCCCGGGAGCTCACGACACGTGGGAAACGGTGCACGCAGATGGCAGGGGCAGTTGAGTCGTAGAAGAAGCGCAAGTCCATGACATATTCATAGCAATACGACAAATGGCCGGAATGGGTGGTATCGGTTTGGCCGGGGGTGCAAACTGCATTGAGCCCGGTTTACCCTGGTCCAGTATATTGTACCAGTGCTGCATCGACTCAAGAGACATGGAGTGTGGGCTGATCTCTGTGGTTCAAGACGGATACAGCTTCACCCTTGTCGAGCATTGGCACTCATTTCAAATGAGGCCCGGCCCAGAGATTTGAATGCTCCACGAGTACAAGACAAGGGCGTTTCGACCATTTCAATCCAGTACTGTATGTAGCTGTAGCTGGACAGCTCTCTGCTTATTCAGTCAGTCAATCGGCCGCCCTCTGACGCAAGAGCCCAAAAGTGGATTCGATCCAGATGGTGTCAGCAATAAGCGGATGAACCAACTCCACCACGACGATGAATCTGAATCTGCCGCAACAACTCGGGCACTCGGTTATCCTCCATCGCCATGCCGCTTCACGACGATATCCTCCTCGTCTACGTGCCTGCGCCGCCGTCAGAGCCCTGGCTCGATGCCGTCAAGGCCGCTTTCCCCGAACTGAAGGTGCGCTGGCATCAGACTCCCATTGATGAGACGGGCCATATGGTGCCTCCTGAGCGTGTGCTCCCCGCCGAGGCATGGGACGGCGTCACGCTGGTATGTATCTACCACGTCCCTCCGGTCGAGCTGGTGCCTCGTGCCCGCTTCTTCCAGGTGGCCTCGGCCGGTCTCGACATGTGGGCGTCTTATCCCAAGTTTCTAGATGGCGACGTTGTCTTTAGCAACGCCGCCGGCTGTCAGCCGTAAGTGTTTCGGCATGCTCCGGCACTTGAGAGGAATCCGACGGCTAACAGGTCTCGTGCAAAGCCCCCAAGTCGCCGAGTGGGTGATGGGGACCTGGCTGTCCCATAGCCACCATTTTCGTATCTACGCTGAGCAGCAAGCCGAGGAGAAGTGGCGACCGCGGCTCGACAAAAAGGTGACGACATCTGTTGGCCGTCGCATGTAAGTCGACCTCTCTCTTGTCAGCAGCTCGCATCCGGACTCACTCATTGTCTCAGGGGTATACTCGGCTACGGCCCCATTGGCCGCCAATGCGCCCGGCTGGGCCACGCTCTCGGCATGGAAATCTACGCCTACACTCTCCGCGAGCGCCCAACGCCCGAGTCCCGCCGGGACCCCACCTACTGCGTCCCCGGCACCGGCGACCCGGACGGCCTGCTCCCGGCCAAATGGTTCTCGGGCGCCGGCCCCGACGCCGTCAATGACTTCCTCGCCCAGGACCTTGATCTGCTCGTCATCGCTACGCCTCTCAGCGACGGCACCCGCGGCCTACTCGGCGCAGACCAGTTCCGTCTCCTCGGCCGGCGCCAAGCCTTTGTGAGCAATATCGGCCGCGGCCCCATCATTGACACGCCTGCTCTCGTCGACGCTCTCGACAAGGGCCTTCTCAGGGGCGCCGCCCTCGATGTCACTGATCCTGAGCCGCTGCCCTCTGGACATCCGCTGTGGAAGGCGCCCAATGTCTTCATCACACCTCACGTCGGATGGCAGTCGACCGAGTACTTTGGCAACATTACCGACCTGCTCTTTAACAACCTCAAGAGGCTCGCGGCAGACGAGCCGGTGCTCAATGAGGTGCGGAGATGATTGGAGAAATGCACTCACTGGCTGTGCATGGTGATGCAACGGGCTCGGGTCAATATATATAGTTGAGTTGAACCAGGCCAGCCATTGATAATACATGATATAGTATACAATTCGCTCAAGAAGAAAGCACCGAGCCCTCACGCCAACCGCCAGGAAATACAAATGAAACAAGGTGATCAATACCGGCTGCGCGGCCCCATGACCACAACGTCCCAGGGGAGAAGCCCAGGCAGCACAGTATCCTATATGCCTCTCCTGTCGCCTCTCCTTTGGCTCGACGTCCGCGACCAACCCCCGGCTCTCTTCAGCCGGCTACCGAGGCTCATGGCGATGGCGGGCGTTCGCGCCGGCGCCATGATTTCAACCCGCTCCCAGTCGCGCCCCGTCCTCTCGTCGTCGTCGTCGTCGTCGTCGTCGTCGTCATTGTCGCTACCGTCGAGCGCGGGGCCGGGCAGCATCGACGGGTGTATGGATCCCTTGAGCACGGCGCCCTGAAGGGCGGCCCACGACTCGACCTGGCCGTCGCCCGCCTCCTCGGCGCAGTTGCATTCGTCGCCGGCCGGGCACAGCGTTTCCCCGGCGGCGTGCCACTCGGCTAGGCAGGCCTCGTGGCTCGCGCACCCGCACGCCAGGCACGGCGGGAACAGCGCGTCCACCGGCTCGAGGCAGTAGACGCAGCGGAGCTGGCTCTGCTGGAGGTGGCAGCGGTCGCACGTGCCGACTGCTCCGCCCGCCGTCGAGTCCCTCGACGTGTAGCGCACCGGCTCGAGCTGCGTCTCGTGGATTCGGCAGACGCCCGTGACATCCAGGCCGCGGCCCGACGCCATCAACGCCTGGAGCTGGTCCTTTTTCCCCATAGCAATGGGCGACGAGCTCGTCTGAGCATGGAGACCGTTGACGCTGGCGCCGTCTTGTGCTGTCGAGTCTTGCAGGTTGCCATCTGCATGCCCACTGGACGCGTCTTCCTTGAGTATGTTAAACTTCATAATCTCCAGTCTTGCCAGCGGCTGGTCCCACATCTGCAGCATCTCGGCATATGCGTATCGGTATCTCGCGTACATGTCGGCCCGGCTTGGCTCGAGAAGGGGCGTACTCAGCCAGCCATCGTCATCAAAGATGGTCTGGTCTTCCATGTGGACGGCTACACTAACAGGGACCAGCGGCAACGCATCGTCTCTGCGATGCTCGTCGTTGGAGAGTGATGTCCTGCCGCCCGTCGACTCCATCGCTATCGTGGAAGCGCTCCAGTTGGCGTGGCTCATGCTTGGGGCAAGGTTACTGAGTATCGTCTCGGCTGGGCTTGGTCGCTTCCTCGTATGTCCCGGGGGCGACGACGAGTGGCCTCCAGTAAAGGATCGCGGCAGATTCGCCGCAAATGCTGAAGCTAGGCCGCTACTCATCCGGTGTGTCGGCCGGTTGTTGGGCGAGGTCGACACACTCGGTGGGGGGTCGAGATCGCCGAGATAGCCCCTAAACTTGCTCGGGGGTGTCTCTCCGCACGAGTACGAGTTGGAAGCCGCGTCTCCGTTCCAGAGATCGTCGGAAGCTTGAGAGCCTGCGTAGTGAATGGGTGTGTGCAGTCCCATCGGGGTTGTCGTGACAGAGTTGGTGTAGCTGCGATTCTGAAGCCAGGTATGTGTCGGGAAATAGTCAAACGAGAACGATGGCGCCTTGAACGGCAGTGGCGTCTCTGGTTGGGTCAAATGGGACTCGGCGTACGCAACACTGTCCGCGGTAGAGGACTCGCTGAAAATGCATGAGAGCATGGCCAGCATTTGGATATCGGCAATCCTCTCAAAATGGTCAAACAGCTCCAAGATGAAATCGCGAGCCAAGGGGTGTCTCCCCCACTTGACTCTGCCCGATAAGCCGAGGTCCACGTCGCCTGTAGACGTCTCTTGTTCGTGATACCTGTTAACCACGTCGTGGGCTATCACCAGGATGGACTCGCGCCTCCCATTGTGGGTACATAGCTCGAGTGGAATCCCCTTCTTCAGCAGGAGAGCCAGATAGCGCCAGATGTCAGCCATGTCCTTTGCACCGTGCTTGTCGGCGACTTTGGCGTTGTGGCCGCAGACGTCTGCTCCGTCGCCAAAGATGGCATATTCCTGCGCAAACTCTTGCTTTGATGGTAAGTCAGCGCGCAGATTGTGAATCGATATCAGATTTCTTGGTCGACCGAGCCGCCGCCTGCTTGTGCCTGTGCCGGTTCCTGTTCCGACCCCAGTACCACCGCCACTGGATCGTATAGACCGGTCTTCGCTCCAGGTCTTTCTAATTTGGCGACTCGGATGATACCAAAGACTGATCTTATGCAGTGAAGTTGATTCCGAGTCGCTTGAAGAGGACGACGACGAGTCGGATGCATCCGAATCAGACTCGTCATCAGATGCGGAGAGGTCATCGCTCATAAACCCCTGCCGCAAACCCAAGTCATGCGTAATCTTGCCAAAGCCGGCGAAGAAGGGCTCTCCTTTGGCACGCTCCTTATACGTTTCCGTAGTCGTGGAGAATAGTGCCCTTGCCTTCTCCTCCTTTGTGGGAAAGAAGCAGACGAGTCGGCCATTGTGTGAGAATCGCGCGCCGCACGTTCTCTCTAGAGGAGGTATGATGGGTCGGTTAGGGGTCGCAAGTGCAGTTTCGGTTTCGTGATGAGGCATGAGCTCCTGTGACATGGACGCCGACCCGCCTGCGGGTATGTCTTCGTCGGACTCACTGGAGCTCTCGTCGGCCAAGCCTGCAGGGTCGTCGTCGAGATCGCGGACATTTTTGAAAAAGGTGGTGCTGCTTTCAAGATCAACCTCGCCCAGCAGGTATGTGAAGGCGACTTCGAGACAGTTTTGCTTTCGTTGCAAGAACTGGTCTGCAAGCTGATGAAGCTCGCGCTCAATCTTCTTGTGCGTCTCCGCCGGCATGAATGATGTCTTTTCAATCATAAACTTTGGCGACTTGGACTTGGGGTAGCTCATGGGGATATCAATCTTGACCTTGATGTGGATTGTTTCCCCGTCGTTGCCCCATGGCCCGTTGAGTGATGCATTCAGCGTCAGGTTATCCATGTCGATATCCTCAAATTTGACCTTTGGGAGCTGAGTGTTGACGCGCAAAAGCTCTTCCTGAATCGTATCGGGCTCGCCCCAGTCATCGTCCGGGTAACCGTGACCAAAGATGCCAGAGTCTTTGGATCCGTGTCGCTTTGAGCCACTTGTAGCGGCCTTCCTCTTGGTCATGGCAATGCCTCTCATCCAGCCCAGCTGGGACTGACTACGTTCCGTGTCCTTGCCAGAGGTGACCTTTGCTTTCATAGACGGGCCTCGCCAGCCTATACCTCCGCTGCGTGCCTGGCTCGGGGATGAGCGCATACCGAGGGTGAGAGCGCTTTGCTTATGGCTTAGGCCGGCGTCGCTTGGTCGAGGATCGCTCATGGTCGCATTTCTCCTGTCCCGATTAGATGACTCTTCGACTGTCCGGAACGTCTTGTAGGTGGCGCCGTTGCGAGTGAGTGTAATACCCGTGGCCAGCTTCTCTCCCTTCTTGTAGCCAACAGCTGCCAAATGGTGCGAATCGATGCACTGAAGTCTCAGCTCGTTGTCGGCTCCCCAGGACACAAGCTGGAAATCGCGATTATCCATACCCGCGTCCGTAACACCGCCGCGACTGCGCCACAAGAATTCCTTTGCTTTATGGTCTCCATGGCCTGGGAAGACGACGACTGGACTAGGCCTCGTGTCTATATCTGAATTCTCAGAGAACCGAGCGTCAAACAGGTGAAGATCGCCCGGCTCATTCTGGGGCATTGCCAAAACGCCACCACCAAAGGGTGTGTGACGGGCTCGCCAGACGGGGAACATGGTTCGAATGACATGTTCAGGCTCATCTAGCTCATTACTGTAGTCCCAAAACTTGATGCTCTTATCAAGTGAGCATGTGAGAATATGCGTCGAGTTTGTCCGGTTCCAGTCGACGCCGTAGATCTTGGACTGATGGGCATTAATAGATCTAATGGGCTCCGACGTCCGTCTCTCGTCCCAGATGTGCAAAACCTGGTCATGGGCCGAGGCGATGACGTGAGGGTTGAGTCGGTTATACTTGACTTGGGATGCACCAGCCATCCAGTCGCAAAAGGTAAAGGCCGGCTGGCGTGGCCTTCGGAGATCCCATTTGTGGACAAAGCCATCGACGGAACATGTGGTTAGGAAGTCTGGATGATGGGCGGACCAGTTGACGTCGGTGATGGCTCGGCTGTGGCCCTGCAACGAATGCTCTATGGCGCCCGAGTTGTTATCCTCTCTCATGTTGAGATTCCATACCAGGGCGCGGTGATTAGCCGTCGACACGATCCAGTAGTCGCGAGCAGCAAAAGGGGACCACTGCGCATCAACAACGAGCCATGGCAGGCCGTGGCTCCGCAGGCGGCGAGGCGTGCTGTAGGGAGAGTCCAAGTCGATGATGGCCAGTCCCTCGGGTCTGGATGAGGCAGTCAGCGGTTTGATGAGCTGCATGGGCGCGTCCTGTCAAGACTCACGAGGCCAGGGCGACATCTCGGCCCGAGGGAGATATGGTGGCAGAGCCAACGAGGCCATCGACATGAATAGTGCCATCGGCCTCAAAGGTCTCGCTCTCCATGGCGGATTTGATGATTTTGCCCCTCTTGGGCAGGTCTACTGTGAGCTGGTCAAAGGATGGCATCTGGAAGGCGGCCGTGCGCAAGACACGGGAGAAGAGTTGTCGCGATGTTCATATCCAAAGGCGTCGATCGGTTGATCTGATTGGCACTCAGCCACGCGTCATGGCACTGTTATCGCCGCGATGAGAGTTTCCTCATGTTCCTGGGGGAAGAAGTGTCTGGGATTGGGTTCTTCTCGAGTCTGAGCCAGAGCCAGTTGGAAGGGTGTATAAGATGCTCTAGATAGATGGATTGGACACAAGGTAGTAGTGGTAGTAGTCGTCGTAGTAGAGGCTCGACCAATCTCGCATCGCCAAGGTGTTCAGGGTGGGTGTTTGTCAGCCAGCAAGTACTCTCGCCGCAAAGTTTGTGGGGGACGGTACTTCCCCACCAACCCACCAACGGGCCCTTGCCGCTCCGGCCTTATCGGGCGCATGCCATCCATTGCCATCGCATCCAACTTCAACTTGGCTCTTTGAGAGAAATCTGCCAACACCGCCTTTGTTCCCCTCGCTTCGACACGACTCGACTCAACTCTCCAGCTTGGATCCTGATCTCCATCTTGATCTTACACTCTCACCACTCTCCCTCGCTCTACTGCCCCTCACGACGCCTTCGCCTCTGCCCCGCCTCGTCATCCTCTGTCGGCCAGACGCCCAGCACATCACTTGCGGCTGGAGCTCGTTCTCGTTGCCCTCGTATTAACTCTTCTTCCGCCTATCCATACTTCTACAACATGTCTCTCCCGAAGCGAATCAAGAAGGAGACGGAGCGTCTCATGGCTGAGCCGTATGTTGCTCCCGTCCAGATTCTCCTATCCCCATCATGTCTAATGCGAGCCTCTTTCTTCACAGCGTTCCCGGAATCAGTGCCGTACCTCACGAGGACAACCTGCGCTATTTCGATGTCGAGATCCACGGTCCCGCCCAGTCACCATACGAAGGTTTGTCTTCCAAATCCATAACCAGAGCCACCAGTGCTTGATATTGATGTTCCCAGGCGGTATCTTCAAGCTGGAACTCTTCCTCCCCGACGACTACCCCATGACTCCTCCCAAGATCCGCTTCCTCACCAAGATCTTCCACCCCAACGTGGACAAGCTCGGTCGCATCTGCCTCGACGTTCTTAAGAGTGGGTTCAAGTCTTGTCCGAGCTGCCGCAACGCTCTCGTATGCTAACCACTTTCTAGACAACTGGTCACCAGCCCTCCAGATCCGAACCATCCTCCTCTCTATCCAGGCCCTACTTGGAGCCCCCAACCCCGACGACCCCCTCGCTGCTGACGTTGCAAAGAGCTGGAAGGAGGACGAACAGGCTGCGATTGCTACGGCCAAGGAATGGACCAGGAAGTACGCTCAGCAATAAGCCAGTACACAGCGTAAATAAAGAAGATATCAGGTTCACCGGTCGTGAGACCACAAAGTATGTGTACGAGCGTGTCTGGGAGTTGCCAGGCGAGACAGCCTCTCGCAACAAGGCTTCTTTGAACTGCAAAGCACGGCATGCTTATCCGTCTGGCACTGGCGTCATGTTTTAGCGAGACAGCGTCTATGGTGGAGCAATACATCGGAGCATTTGAGATGCGACGTCATTCAGTGCTCAAAGGATCCCGTTGTGGCCTCGTACAATTGAGCCTATTGCTTGTATCGGCCACCTTAACTAGACTAAAATAACTCGATGACAAGGACACAACGTTAGCATATCCTACTCTCAATGTCACGGCTCATCAAGCATGTAGTAGTGTCGCATACATCTTCAGCATTGCGTTTTAGGAGCGGTTCAGAATCCATCGCAATCCTTCAACCATGCTCTTCTCAGCCTCCAAAGCCTGTGGCAACTCAGCTGCCTTTAGCCAAAACGTATGCGGCCATCCATACTCGATTTGAACCTTGACGTGCACCCCAGCCTCTCGCAGAGCCATAGCATAACACAGCCCATCCGAGTAGATTGTGTCGTTGGTACAGAGCTGGATCCAAGTTCGTGGGAGACTTTGCAAGTCCTCCTGGGTCGCTTCGAAAGGTAGCTTTGGTAGCCCGTCTCTCGGGATATCTCGCGTCAAGTATCCCCCCAGCGAAGTGATGAACGTTGGCGAGACACTCGTATGAAAAGGCCGGAATTTCTCGGGTATATACTCCTTGCCACTCGGCGCATCAGCCGTTACAGGACAGCGAAGCAAGACACCTTGAGCGGATCCTCTTGGAATCGCTTGCGACACGGCAGCAGCCAGCTGGCCACCACTTGAACTTCCCACAATGACTGTCTTTGGTGGGCTTGTGTAAAGTGCCTTGAACCCATCTAGAGAGTCTGATAGACTTGTACTAGCCGAGTGCGCGGGTAGCAGCCGGTATCCAATCGAGTACAAGCGAACCATTCCCAAGCCCGACTTGACGAGGTGACGACACGATAGCTCCTCACTATCTGCTTCGCCAACCTTGAGCCCGCCGCCATGATAGTAAAACACGACTATTTCGGGGTCTTGGTCTCGGGCTTCAACAAGATCCAGCTGGACCACGGGGATTCTAAACTCGTCCACGGACGATGGAATACTAAACTCTGCCTTGTCGATTCCTTGGGATAAGTCGTAATCACGCGCTCCTGGCGCCATCATCTGCGCATGAGAGTCTCGGCATTCTCGCGCGTATACGGGCTGCCTTTCAAGTACCGAGGAAAACACTCGTGAAGGTCCTCGGTGTTTGACATGCTCCTCGTGCGCTAGCCAGGCGGGATTCAGTGGAGGTGCCGTCTCAAGGACAAGAGCCCTCAGGTCGGGATCGGGAAATGGCACCATAGTAGAAGCCGAGAAGCAATCTGAGTTGTCAGATGTGATCTATTGTACGCAAATAGCTTGTGAGTAAGAATGCGGGGTTGGTCTTCTAGTCGAGGATTATTGTGTGTTCTCGATAAGTCAGATTTGGCTATTGCCTAAAGGACGGCCTGTACCAACTACACATGACTAACACCGCCGGGTAACATGTGGCATCATGTAGCTACAGTCAGCTTTCTGTAGATATCGTTGCAAGTATCATATGATGCTTGTATTCAAATCACAATGTTAATGTAGTGCATATGGTGCCATGACGTTCTCTGAGAGCTCGTGGCTGCTGGAAGTATAGGGTACTAGGCGACGTATCCGACCCCTGGGTTTCTGGACTGGATAGAGTGTGGACAGAGGTTGTAGAAACCATGATGGACAAATAACGACAGTCATGGGCGAAATATCTCTAGGCTGGATAGCGGAAGTCACAACAAAATCCCCAATGGCTCAGCTTGTGTTACCCAGACTTGCTCGATAGCAGGTGACCTCCTCAGTAAACTTGATACTGCAAGGTTTGCACATGTCATCTCCTGGCTTCAATCAGAAGTCCTTGTGGCTTTTGGAGAGAGACCGAACTTGCATAAACGACTGGAGTGTTCTAACCACGTATCTGAAACACGGCAATGTGGTCTCATGAAAGCAAAAGTCCTGGCAAAAACAGTCGGAACACAGAGGAAATGTTTTGAGGGAACGGGTATAAGCAAAACCTTAGTTCTGCTTCGGGTTCTCGTATCTACAATGCTAGAGTACACAAAGCGAAACCGGGAAGCGGAGGTCGCGAGTCGATTAGAGCATGGCAAGGTCGCCAAACTTCTCCTGCAGAGGGGGTCAGAAACAATTCGTCTTTGGGCATCGGGGCAACGTACCTTGTATCCCGGCACCATCCATCGTCCCTTGGAGACGAGCTCGTTGGTCTTCTCGTCGATCGACTTCTCGGCGGCGGCAACCTCGTCCTAGAGCAAATCATCAGCACAACGCTCATCAATTTGCACGCGACGCTACGTACGACAGTGAGGTCCTCGAATGGTCGGGCCTCCTCGATGTTCTTGAGGGTGGCGGCGAGGTCCTTCAGCTCCAGGTCGACGGCCTGCTTGGTGGCCTCGGCATTCTTGACGGCCTCGGCCTCAAAGGCATCGATGGCCTTGATCTGGCGGCTGACATCGTAGGTGGAGGGCTTGAAGGCGGTGAATCGCTTCTCGATCTCGTCGATAATGGCCTGGTTCTTCAGGACGGATCGGTAGGCGGAGAAGTCGACAGTCGTGGGCTGCTCAGAGAGCTGCTGGACCTTGCGGCGGACGTCCTCGTTGCGCTTCTTGAAGGCCTGGAGGGAGGCGACGGTCTGGCCCCGGAGGCCCAGCGAACTGGTGACCTTGGTCCAGTCGAGCTTGAGAGCTGCGCTTCGCTGTCGGGTTGAGAGAAAATTAGCTCACGGCTTCGGAAGCGCGGCGGACGCGCGTGGGGGCATCGGGGGCGCGATTGACGGGAATCTGCAGTCAACGGACTCCTTGGGCGGATGAATTGAACTTACGGCGGCCATTTTGAAGACGAGTTGGCGTGTAGGGGTTGGGCAAGGGGATGATCGTAGATTGATGTTGATGACTTTGCCGAACTTCGCCAGGGAACTACCGGATCCAGAATCACGTGACTTACGTTGAGCGTTGACGTCCAGCCAAACAGAGTACCGCTCCGCGCCCCCTCACCAGCTGCGATCTCGGGTGGCCGGCCAGATCGACGGGTATGGACGAAATAAACATTGGAATGGTGGCACAGCAGCAATGGAATTGCGCATCATGTCAGTTTTAGCATCTACGCAAATTCTGGTGGATGTGACGGCCTCTCGTGGGTTCCGTAGAAATCACGCACTTCACATGTCCCCTTGGTAGAAACGTTCTCGTCTTATCGGATAGAGGGGGCTGAATCCCGCCAATTGATTCCATTGTTTGGCATCAACTCCTTTTTCAGGCCGAGTACAGCTTCCCAGGACGACTATAGAGCCCAAGATGCACTTGTTTCTTAATCATCTCTCGTCGAGATTTCTCAAACCAGATCTGCCTTCATGCTTGCTTAGATACTGAGCGCCATGATGGAGTTGACAATGTCGTTGTCATTCTCCTTCAGGGCCTTGACAGCCTTTTTGCGGCTGACGTTGGCCTGGGTCATGACCAGCTCAATGTCCTTGTCCTCGATGCCAGAGGCGTCGACCTCCTCGTCATCGTCCTCCTCCTCCTCTTCCTCCTCGTCCTTCTTGGCCTCGGTGGTCTCGGCGGCCTTGCTGGGCTCGCCGTGGTTGTGGCCAGAGTGGTCCTCGGCGTTGGCGGCAGCGAGCTGAGCAGCGGCTTGCTGCTGGGCAGAGGCGTTGACGTCCTCGATCTTGGCCTCACCGAACACACTGTCATATGTCAGCTGCGAGGGTTAACAGAGAAAAGGGCCGCGGGCCCGCTCACATGTAGGTGTTGCTGTTGGGAGACTTGTAGACCTCGGGGTTGTTGATGACGAAGAGGATCTATCGGATGGTTTGCTCAGCGCTTTGCCCCTCACTAGTCCTCGGAGCTCATGCCTGCCCTCGCGGGGTCGAGGGTCAGAACCACGGCAGTACTTACGTTCTTGGGGCGGCGGAGAGTAACACGGGTGATGCCAGGGACACGGGTCAGGTGCAGCTTCTCGATGGCCTTGCGGGCCTTCTTCTCGTTGCGGGAGTGGACGACGGCAGTCGAGCCGGCGGGCAGGTTGCCCTCGGTCTCCTCGACATCGGAGTCGTCGGAGCTGTCCTCGTGCTCCTCGACAACGGTCTTCTTAGGCTCCTCGTCCGGAAGCTCCTCGACTCTGGGGTTCGACATTTTTGCGACTGGGTGTGGGTGCAGATGTTAGTTTACCTCGCCAATTCGCCAGTGCAGAAAGTTGTGCCCAAACTCATCCCCACCACCAGGAAAACCCGGTCACGAGCTGGAGCGAGGGCCGCAAACGACAGTCGCGCACTTACGAATTTGCTGGTCCCGGTTAGGTCTGTTGGCGGGCTGGATATAATACGTCGTCGTCGTCGTCGTTTTGTGATGGAAAACTACACTGCGAAATTCTAGGGCTTGGTGGGAGGTGGGAACTAAGCTTCATTAGGTAATCAGGATTTCCCAGTTTCGGAGACCAGCACTGGCGGGCAAGGGAAACATCACATGGAGACGAGGCTGAGCAGCATCCATAGGAACAAACGTCACCATGGGTCATTCTGGGGGGGTATATACGTCCAATTCTTTCTTGATTTTCCTCTTCATTAATGGCTACAAATCACAGCGGTAGATAGTTGATGATGCTCCTCATGCTTTGAATTTCACTTTGATCTCAGAATTTTCCGTATAGACGCCGTTCATCCTGACGATGAAATGTGACATACAGCCTTCGAGAACGGGGGCAAAAGGAAATCCAGCGACTTCTATGCCGCCGTGTTACGTTCCATGCCCGGTCTCATGCCTCCTGATCTAATCCCGACCTCCAAAGCACCTCCAAGACTCCAGCGTTACCGACTCCATTTATGCGGAGGCCTTGATCTTGGCCAGAGACTTGCGCTCCTCGAATCGTCGCTGCTTCTTGAGGCGCATGACCTTGAAGCGGTCAAAGTCGGAAAGGCCCTTTCGTCGCTCCATCTGGTCGCGCTTCTTGGCCCAGTTGGTCTGCTCCCACTTGGTGTCGATCTCGTTCTTCTCCCACAGCTTTCGGACGGTGCCGGTTCGCGAGCCGCGGACGAGGCCCTCGAGGACGATGGGGGAAAGGAGGGCCTTGCTGAGGGGAAGGGCTTGTCGGGGAACCGAGAGCTTGGCGTTCGAGGAAGGACCGTCAACGAGAACCTGAAGAGTCCAGGTCAATATATGCAACTCCAAAAGGTAACTTCGCGCTCCAGACATACTCGCTTGTGGTCGATGATCTCGACAATCGTGGCCAGGCGGCCAGCGAGGGGGTGGTCGCCGTTGATGACGACGACGCGGCCAACCTCAACGAGGCGCCAGTTCGATCCCTCAATTACAGCTTCGCCCATTTTGTCGGTGATCTGATAGTATCCGGTCAGTCGAAAAGTTCTCTGTCAAGTCGCGCGCAGCAGGCCGTTCGGAAGTAACTGCGGTCAGGGGATTCGGTGGTTCATACCAATAGTCGATGATCTTGTCGAGGTGGATGTTTTCTGGAGCCTCTCTTACCTTGAATTGCCAGTGACTTTTTGATGACTCGGCTACCAGGCGTGTGTGCGGGCAGAAAATCTTCCTGTGCCCTAACTAAAATCCTCGGACTTAGGTTTCGCCGGTAGTTCCGTCGCGGTCCAGACCCGTGTGTTGTGCACGGACCAGTTTTCGAGATGAGCTTCAAAAGGAAATTTTCGACGGCTTCTGCGTCTCTGGCACTTCATACTCATTCCTACTCTACAATCGAGTTGGCAATGCTGTTTGTATTGCTCTGCAAACGTGCATGATCCCAAAGGTAAGCCTACAAACACATTTTTTCTTCTACACATCACAAGGATGAGGTAATTTGCGATTGATTCTACCTGGTGGCTCTCTTTCGCCGGAGTAGTCAAATCGGGTAGAAAGCTGATATTCAATTTCTTACATATTCTGAGAACTCTTACTTTTGCTCCTATTCATTGCATGCCGCATTGCAGACAGTCGAGCTAACAAAGTCACTAGTAACAATTTCGAGCCGAGTTTTCAGAACCGTATTTCGGTCTTCATCAAGTGACCATAGGGCAGTGTAGTCACGAGTCATCTGTGTCGAACAGTCACCCGTCTCATGGTTTTACCATCTTCTTCAGTAGCAAATAATTATACAATTCATTTCATGGATATCTTTTTGACTGCCGTAACCGTCCCATAATCGTGAGAATCCCATTTACGTTTAAGCCTTGCCCTTGCGCTCAAGCTCCGCTTGCTCCTCAGCCTGAATGTCCGCGTCGACCTTGGCACCCTTTGAAGGCTCGTTGCCGTGCATCTTGGCCTGGATCGCAGTTAGCTTATGCATGTTTACAGAGTCGTTTCCATTACTTACGGGCAGTGTGGGGTCCCTCTTGAGCTGGGCGGTCTCCTTGTCGTCACCCTCGTCCTCCTTTCGCTCCTCGGCCGCTAAGCGGTTGGCAATGGATCGCTCATCCTCTGCAACATTATTAGCCACCAAGACGTTTCTGTCAAGGACCAAACTGCTTACTGGGGTCGTCGTTGAGGTGGGAGTTGGCCTTGCCCTCGTCGAATCGGTCGGCAGTCTCCTTCTCAGAGTCCTTGACGTTTCGCTGATCGCCAGCCTCGTAGACTGAAGCCTGGCCAACATTGGAGTATCCGGACATGATGAAAGTGGGTGGTGTTTTGGTTGTGACTTGAAAGTTGAGGAATTGAGAAATTGTTCAAATGATCTTGACGAGAGTAATGAGGTGTAGACAAAGAAATGGTTGTTTGTCCTCATGGTCCTTTTTGTATGCGTTACTGCTGCGTCTTCGGGTGCACTTGCTCCACACCCTGACTTCATCACCTACGTCATCTGCGTTTGTCCAAGACAAGCGCCCGTGAAGCGCCCATGAAGCTCCATTTACGTCATATCACCGAAATGTGGCTTCATGGCACCAAAATGGAGCTCCTAGAGAATTTCGAACCAAGTCTGGAGAGAATTCTCTTCATGTTAGCAGCGTGGTGGAGAGGATCCGCGTCCAAAGCGCCATTATGTGACGTGACTAGTTTGAGGCCGGCGCACTCGCGATAATCACCAATTGCGCCTAAGCCCTCATGGTGTTTCCCGTCATTGTCCGAATGGTGTCTAGTCTAGCAATCACTTGTGGCTTGGCCATGCGTTGAATAGTCTACATAGTCCTATTGTTTGTGCGTGCTGCCTGTCTCTTGTTCGAGACCTTACCCGGATCCAGCAACATTCAGTTCCGTGCTCTGGCCATGATTCGATAGAAATTGACAGTGAACGAGTCGTCCTTTTACCCATACCCTATGAATGTAGAGTTGCAGTTGTGAGCTGTCGAGCGGAAGCTAGTCGACCCATACTGCTGCGTGGAAAAACTCCATATTCCATGACCAGCAAAAACCATATATTGACTTGCTGTCACATCCATAAACGAAGGTGAAGTGTTATCGCCCATTTAGTACCTCCCCATGCTGACAGCATCTTACCACTCTAACTAGGTACCTATCTATAAGTCGTTGAAGAGGATAGTCTCATGACTTCATCTCAGCTATAGCCGATTACGCTGCTGTCAATCAGTCCATGGAGTCAAGATACGGATCCATACTTGATACTCCATCCAGGGTAGATGCTCGACCTATACATAATTGATCTTAACGTAATAGAAACGGAGGTATTACTTCTCTCCTATATTAACATTCCTTAGTAACTACTATTAAGGAATTAGCGTAGTATATACTAAAAATACTAATAGCTACGAAAACTACCAAAACCTTACCTATAGCGGCGCCGCCTAATAACGGGATCTTTAATCTTAGCCCTAAGACTCTAAAGGGACTAGGGCGTATATCCTACTCTATCCTCTTTAGCGGAAGCTACTACTATCTCTATATCGACTCCCTTGGGGACTAAAAAGCCCTAATAGAATAATCTACGTATTGCGACTCCTCGCCTCTTAATAGTATAATTATTACGGATATTAAACTAACCGGCCCTAAAGGACTCCTAGCTCTCTAGCTAGGTACCTAAAGAGCTCCCTAAATTAATACTTCTACTACTTTTGCTAAGATAATTAATATAACTCGTTCTATCCTCGACTAGAAGCTCTAAGTCTTTTAAGCTTTCTATACTATATTCGATAGTACTATTATATATTTACTATTAGTATTACTACTAGCTATATATACGAACTCTCCTCCCGCTTTACTGCTCTCTAGGATACTAATTCTAACTATAGAAACGCCCCAATCGATACCTATATATAATACCTATCTTACGGCCTTATACTTGATAAGAATATATAGCCTATACGCCCTCCTACTAAAATACCCTAATAGCCCTAGCCGCCTTAGACCTACCTTACTAGATAGAAAACTCTATCTATAGAAAAGGATAATAATATTAAAGTCTTTATTAGACTTAATAAGGGTTCCCCTATATAGAATAAAGATCCTTTTATTATCTAAAGCTATATTATTAAAATACTAGAACTAAACCTTAATATAATCTTATACGTTTCTAGGACTCTAACCGGCTAGGCTATTTAGCTAGTAGATCTTAATATATAGTATAAGCTTATTAAGTTAAAGATACTCCTTTACCCCTTCTTTAGAGCAAATAAAATTGATAAACGATAGACTTAGTATACCTATATAGTTACTAACTATCTAAAGTATATAATCTAGTTTAAGAAAGATTAGATCTCTATAAGCGACCTTATTTATAAAGAGATCTTCGCCTAGATAGAAATAGAACCTATTTAGTATAAGGACTTTAGAAATACTATAGACTTTAAATTTACGAAGTTAGTTTTAATCCCTTTCTTTAAGAAGCTAAAATTACAATTCCGCCTTTTTAGTACAAGCTACTATATATAACTTATCGATAAACCCTAGCTAATATTATAATATAATAGATATTAAGACTTCTATAGCTACTAAAACTACCTAGATAAGATTATTTATAAAGAATATAGGCTTTTTTTATATAAGGGACCCTACTTAAAATAATAATATATAAACTACTAAAGACCTTACTCTACTAACTACGCCTAATACCCTACCCGCCCCTATTATAGCTATAGAAGAGTCGAGAGATTCTCTAAAGTTAATAAGGGTTAGATCTATTAAGCTAGCAAATGCCTCTTCTAACGAATAAACCCCCCTTTAATAGAAAGCTCCCCCTTAGCTATAACTATTACCTTACCTTATAAATAAGCGGCTAAACGTACTATCTTTTAGCTAGCTAATTCTACCCTAAAATAACTACTCTCCCTTACTAAGAGATATTATATTAATACCCTACTCGAATTAAATATATAATATACTTTAATAAAGCTAACCTTAATATTATACGCTCTATATATTTTAAGTAAATATTAAAAGAAATAAGTTATTATATAATTATATACTTATACTAATAAACTATAGTAAATATAATATTATCTTTATATAAGAACCTTAAATATAGCGCTTCAATAAGAAGTATATTACTAAAATATATACTACCTATAATATATTCTCCTTAATACTTACCTAAGAAGATAACCTTATAAAACTACGAGTTATAACCTATATCTCTAAACAAGGCTAACTTATTATCAACTAACTATACCCTTTCTAGTCCTAGGATACTATCTAGATTTTTATCTAAGGTATAATTATTATAAATATCTACTATTAATTAGGTTTCAATACTATACTTAACTAGCTCTTTTAATAGGATATCCTATAGTAATATCTTATAGCTAGTAATTTTAACGCCTCCTACTCTATATAATAGGTGGGAAATTTAGTAAAGAAAGGTATATATATAGCTTAGTAGGCTAAAGATAAGAACCTTACCTTACTTAACCTACCCGATAAATTCACTAACCTTTATAAGAATATAGTTAATCTTACCTTTTCTAATATCTTACTCTTAGATATAGTTATTGAAAACTACCTTACTACCTTCTTTAATTATTATACCTTTAGTATTACTATCCCTTTTTATACTAAGATCTTTCTAATTAAATAAAAGAAAGTCATAGTTCCTCCCTCCCCCCTCTAGATTGGGGATAATATATATAAATCTTAAGTAGATTGTACTAAAGCCTTATAGTATACTATCCTTAAATACTATAATACGTTAGACGATATTAGAGACCTATAGGCTACTCTCCCTAAGTAGCCTAAACAATCCCCTTCTAACTATAAGTCTCTATAATTAAAGTAAAGAAAGTAATCTATAAGTCTAGTAATACTACCCCAAGAAGTAATAATATTATTATACTTTTACTCTTTACCGTATAGCCTTATATTAAGGAATATATATATTACCTCTTTAAATAATACCTCCTTTTAGGTTATTACCTAATCCCTTTTAAGAACATAAAGATTATAATAATTCTAAAGATAAGAAAAAGATACCTTACTAATATAGGCTCTTAACGCCCAATCTCTTTACTCTCTTACCTAAAGAAAGGACTAAAATAAATCAGTATAAGAAAACTCTCCTTCCTCGCTATCTCCTATAGGGTAGTTTACCTAGATTAAAGGGGGGCCTTACTAAAACGCTCTATAGTTAACCTTGTTACTACCTTCATATATAATATCGAAGACGCCCTCTTAAATAGTCTTATTATTACCTTAATAATAATAAATATTAAAAAGGCTTTTAATTATATACTTAGAAACTATCTTATCTTTCGCCTTTAATAATAAAGCTAGCTAGATTCTCTAGTAAAATAAGCCTTCTTATTTATAGACTACTATTTAGTACGGGTCTAGCTATAAGAAACTATAATACCTTTACTCCCCCTTTAATATAGTCTCCTATAAGGCTCCCTAGCCTCGCTAATCCTCTCCCTTCTTTATACTACCCCAATCTATAAGATTGGATATTCTTTCCTTTACCTTATACTCTAACGTTTTTAACCCTTAATATATAGACTATATAGATAATACTATAATACTCTAAATTAATAAGACTCTCTAAAAGATAAGTTAATAAATAAATTAAAATATTATAGAACTTCTCAATTAAGGCTCCTCGAATAATATCTAGTTTAACCCTAAGAAGACTAAAATAATATACTTCTCTCAAAGGTATAATAATAAGAACCCTAAGACTAAGTATAAGGAAAAGCTTATTAAGGCTAATCCTACCCTATATTAGCTAAGAGCCTAGTTTAACTAGAAGCTCTCTTTCAAGATCTATATCTTTAAGTAGGTAGCGAAGGTAAAAATACTTACTAACCTACTATAAGAGATATTGAACTCCTAAAGTAGCTCTAAACTAGCGTACGTATAAAAAGCTATAATAGCTTATATATAGCTAATACTCTTCTATAAGGCTAAGGCTTAGTACTATAGGCTTTACTTCAAAGATAGGAAATCTAGCTATATTTAATACTTAATTAATACCCTAAGGCGCGTACGTAAAGCTAGTATTAAGGCTATCCTACCAATATAGCAAATATTACCTATTACCGCTCTATATAGAGAATCTAATACCCCGCCTACTTAATGAATCCTAGATTGTATCTACCGATATATATCTATACGTATTACTAACTTAGATCCCTAATACCTAATCGTTACTTACCTCAAGTTCCTCTTACCTTAAGGTAAGAAACTTATGCGCTTTTAAAGTACTATTAGGCTCGTAATACTCCTTTCCGCCTAACCCTTCTCCCCCCTATCTCGATAGAATACCTTTTCTAGAAGAGTAAAGAGGAAGAGACTTAGTTCTTCTAAACCTAGTTCTTATTTATCCTAAAGAGAGATATTATTATTTTTTTAGATAGCTTAAAGGTTAATAACTAAGTTAGTTATAGTACTATACTCTTCCAAAACGGCTAGCTATATAGGTAGAGATTAGATAGATCTATCAATATAGAAGTCTATAATATAGAAGTTACTAAAGCCTAGAAAGGTCTTAAGTTAGCTATCCAACTTATATACCTCGATAATACCTTGATAATCTAAAGGCTTTTTAAGAAACCTAGCAAGTTATCCTAATTCTTCTTCCTCTCTTTCTAGAAAGTTAAAAAAGAAAGAGGGAATATATTAGTATAGTAATACCTTAGGTATATTAGAATTACTAAAAATAAAATTGTAGATTAACGTATAAATGTAAGCTCTTACCTCCTACCTTTACTTTTCTCTTAATTAATAATAGCCTTCCTTTAGAAGGAGATATAGAAGTAGACAGAAATTACCTTCTAAAAATAGTAAAAGGATAACTTACCTAAATCCTATACCCTCCTAGACCTATAAGCTATACTTTATAGCCTAGCCAAACTTAAAACCATATAGTAGGTTCTATATTATATCTTAATAGCTTGATCTAGCTATAAGGACTTCTATAGCTACTATAGGTAACTATAATACGATAACACCCGATATAACTATTCTTATAGTAAAGCAAAGATACTTTGTTATCCCTTCTACTATTAGAAAGTAAAGCCTAAATAATAAATAAGGTTAGTACCCTCCTCGCTATAAGTAATATACTATATAATTAGGAAAGACTTTAAGGAGTTCTCTTAGTTCCTAGAGGTAATTAAGTTTTATAGGTATATTTACCCTAAGAACTAAGGAAAAACCCCGCCCGTAAACTTCCTCTCTTTCTTTTTCTTTATCCTATACTTCTATTATTTCTCTATACCTTATCGGCTCTACATAGGACCCGATTATTTGTAAAGGAGACCTCCTAACTAAGGAATCAAAAAAGAACTGTAGCTAAGAGAGTACTATTACCTAAATTACTAGCTAATAGGGGTTTAAATTGAATAAAACTAATATAATTATTATAATATTAAATAGTTAAGGTATAAGGAGGAAGGAGAATAACAAAGGTAAGCTTAGGGCGATAGTATATAGCTTTTTTATATACTCCCGGTAGGTAATAGTTAACCCTAACTAATAATAATCTTAAAAAAAAACTCTGCAACTTC